>BQNB010159841.1:0-14869 GCA_026074375.1 Tanacetum coccineum | reverse complement strand
ATTTACCTGAGAGAATACTAAAGGCTCAGACTGAGGCAATGAAAGAGGAAAACGTAAAGGCCGAAAATCTTGGAAGGCTGATCAAGCCGATATTTGAGACCCGTTCTGATGGAATCCAATGCTTTGAAGGGCGAATTTGGTTACCATTGTTTGGTGGATTACGGGATTTGATCATGCATGAATCGCACAAATCTAAGTATTCCATCCACCCGGGGTCAGACAAGATGTATCAAGACTTAAAGAAACTTTATTGGTGGCCGAACATGAAAGCTGAGATCGCCACCTATGTCAGTAAATGTTTGACCTGTGCCAAGGTTAAGGCTGAGCACCAAAAGCCATCCGGTCTACTACAACAACCTGAAATCCCAGAGTGGAAGTGGGAGAAAATAACCATGGATTTCGTCTCAGGACTTCCAAGAACGCCAAGTGGTTATGACTCCATTTGGGTTATTGTCGACCGATTAACCAAATCTGCTCATTTCTTGCCGATGAAGAAGACTGACAGCATAGAGAAACTCGCCCAATTATACTTAAAGGAAATTGTATGTAAGCATGGCGTGCCTACATCAATTATCTCTGATAGAGACAGTTTGTTTACATCAAGATTTTGGAAATCACTGCAAGAAGCGATGGGAACCCAGTTGGACATGAGCACTGCTTATCACCCAGAGACTGATGGTCAAAGCGAGAGGACTATTCAGACAATGGAGGACATGTTGCGAGCATGCGTAATCGATTTTGGTAGTAGTTGGGATCGACATTTGCCATTAGTCGAATTCTCCTACAATAACAGTTATCATGCGAGCATTAAGGCTGCACCATTCGAAGCTTTATATGGGCAAAATTAGATCGCCTTTTGCTGAGTGAGGTTGGGGATAAGCCTACTTCCAGGTCCCAGAAATGATACGGGAGACAACTGAGAAGATAGTGCAAATTAAAGATCGGTTATTGACTCAAAGCCGTCAGAAAAGTTATGCGGATGTTAGACGCAAACCGATGGAATTTCAAGTGGGTGATATGGTCTTGTTAAAGGTATCGTCTTGGAAGGGTGTAATTCGCTTTGGGAAACGTAGTAAGCTGAGTCCACGGTACATTGGGCCATTCAAAATCATAGAAAGAATTGGTCCCGTGGCATACATACATTAGGCTTCCTGATAAACTCCGTGGAATTCATAACACCTTCCATGTTTCGAATCTCAAGAAATGTCTAGCGGATGAAAACTTGGTTATCCCTCTTGAAGAGATCCAACTTGACGACAAATTGCACTTTATCGAGGAACTAGTAGAAATCATGGACCGCGAAGTGAAGCAGCTCAAGCAAAGTCGAATTCCTATTGTCAAAGTACGATGGAATTCCAGACGAGGTCCAAAATATACTTGGGAGAGAGAAGATTTCTTCAAAAGAAATTACCCTCATATTTTCTCGAGTAGTAAGAAGACAAGATTGAGGAATCGAGCACCGGGACGACGCTCCCTAAAGGAGGGGAGGATGTAACATTCCGTCTTTAAGGTCACTATTTACTCCGAGCTTTATTTCTATTTTCATTTTAAGCGAGTTATTAATTTTACGTTTACCCGATTTAGTAAGAATTTTCCGTTCTTAGCTTTGCGTGAGCCGTAATTAGAAATCTATTCCGTCTTCGCATCTTAAGTGATTTAATAATCTCATAATATTCCCCGATGATTATAATTTTCATCATTTTCATTTTCCGTTGTGTTTCGCGTTTACGTAAATTCTTGCTTAAAACTCGCGTTTTACCTTAAACCTTACTTTTATTTAATTTATACTTACACTATACTTTAATTTAAAAACTTATAACCAAAAAAAAAATATTTTTTTTCTCAAACCCAAGGCCCTAGGCCGGCTTCTACAAGTCCACACACAAACTCTTTAATTTTTTTTACACTTCCTATAACACCATCATTTCACTTCCATTTTCCTATACATGCAAGTCACTCTTCATCTCCTATTTTCAAAAAAAAATCTCTCCACCCTTTTCCTTCTCCATTGCTGCCGTACACCCTAGCACCACCACCACCACCCTCACAAAATTTTCATACTCCTTTTATCCATTATAACACCATCCTAAAGCCTCTTGCAAAGTTTGGTGCAATTTTTTGAAGATTTGAAGAAGTTAGGGCTTGTTTATTGAGGTTTTCTTGAAGCTTTTTTATTAGGGTTTTGTTGGAAGAGTATTAACAACATTAGAGGAGGATTAGAAGCTAGTTAATCTTGTGTTCCTTGGTTCGAATCAGCCCACACAAGAGAAGAGTGCTTGGTGTTTGATTCACTAGCCTTAATCTTTCTTTTTGTAAGCCCTAATCTTTCTTTTATTAGTCTTATCTTTTTATTTCTTGTTTTCTTTAATTTTAATCCATGAAAATGGATGTCTAAGTTCTGAATATATATATGTGGTTATGTTCTTGAGATTGTTTTCATTTAGTTATGGCATTGGGTTAGGTCTTAGATGAAGTAAAATGATGTTTACAAAGGTTTTAAGTTGAAATAATGGGACTGTTTTGAAAACAGTAGCAAAACGTGTGATTATCTAAAAATATTTGGCCTGGAGACTATGATTAAATTATATGAATGGAAAGATACATGTATTAGCATCATATGATAGTTGGATGCTCAACCAACTCCTTAGGATGAGTGAGTTATGGCCAAAACAAGAAAATAGGTCAAATCTGGACATATGATTAGAATACGAGTTAAACTCCAAATCTTTGCCATAAAATAATAGATATTAAAGATTAGGTCAGTATTAGACATCATAAGGCAACCATATCCTTTGACCTCACCTTCATTGCTATCATGGTTTGGGATTTATGGCCATTTTAGTAAAGGGTAAATTTGTTACTAACTTTCTGTTTTGGACAACCAGGGGTAAAATGGTCTTTTCACATAGTTACGAAACTTTGTAAATTATGAGACTTACATTTCTGGAAACTAGACACAAATAGATTTCCAGGGGTAAAAGTCTCATATATAGAACATTTGTGAGCTAGGAGATATGAGTCCATGAAGTCAAGTCAAAATCAGAAACTGAGTTTTTACGTCTAGTCTAAAAATTTAAAAAAAAGTATAGTACTCGGCGATAAAATAAAGTTAGAAGCCGAAACTTAGTAGATGTTCATTTGCTTATAATACCAGGTCACAAGTCAATTTGGGATTAAAAAGGACTTGGGGAAGTTCTAGTGAAATGCCCATGCTACTCGGAAAACACATACTCATGATCATATGCTTATTTTTACGTTTATTGTTACTTTCTAGTACTAAATCGACATCAGTATTTTACGGAGGTGCTAGTATACTTCCGCTTCATTCAAGACTCTTATACTTCTGATTTAGTTGTTGTACAGTGAGTTCATAGCCTCGCCTTTCAACTTTTAAACTGAATTTATAAAACCCCGCGAGAGAGATACATGCTTGTTTTATAAACTGAACACAAGAAAATCTTTTTGGTAGCTGACCCGAATATGAGGATTAATTGCTAAGTAGCTATTGCCAAAAGACCCCACATCTTGAACTGTTTAATTACCTATAATGGGTAAGCGCTAGTACAAGTAAATAGATCTATTGGGTTTGACAACCCTGTCCGGGGGTATGAATCGAATACTTTCGATCACCCAGTCAACAGGCAATTTGTATTTAGAAGTTAGGTATAAGGCAATAATACCTAGTTTTGGGGCAACATGAATTACATACAAGATATGTGTTAACGTCAAGGCTTCGGTGTCATGAGCTTATTGCAATAGAAACTTGATTAATGGCTTGTCCGTACAACAAGTCACACGATAAACAAAACTTGTGTTCTCTTTTATCTCTTACAAACTCTATGGATTCACTCAACATTTTTGTTGACTTTTTAAGCATGTTTATCTCAGGAAATCAAGGGTGAAGGATGCTGTGTACGAGGAGTCTGCGCTAAAGTTTTAAAGAACTTGTATTTTGTTCCATTTTATCAAACTGATCATCCATGATTTCGAAAAACTTATGTTATGAATTTCTGGTAACGATCCTGTGGGACGTATGTTTAATTACTCTGAAACTTCTTTAAATGGAACAATGTTTTTAAACGCCTCTTTTCGAGTCGTTTTCTATATCTTTATGCAATTGTACTATGAATTAACACCCAATGTTGTATATTCCGCTGCGTGAAAATTGGGGGTGTTAAATAAACTTTTAATTACTAGTTTATACATATACTTTTTACACTTAAACCAACATGGTATAACACTTATACTTCCATTATGACATAATATTAACATCTACATAACATGTGAAAAAGTTTATCAAAGCATGATCACAAGTAAAAATTCCATTTTACATGTTAAAACATTTCCTAAATGGTGATTAACTACATATAACATATATATGCATAAAATCATAAAAGTAAAGATATTAAGAGTTTTAGATGACCTTAATATGATGTGATAGGATGACCAACAAGAGCTAAACCCATGTTTAGTATTTTTAGTATTGTACGTGTTTGCTTTTAAATCGTAATCGTTAAGTTAAATCGCATAAGCTAAAAATTATCGTTCAATGTAAACGGGCATCAAACAATTAAATGTTTACATCAAGCAAGTGTTAAGTAATTATTTTAAGTATAATTATTAACTTTGTTCATTTTATTTTTATTGGTTACGTAAAGTGTTTACGTTTCGCGATAAAATACGTTTAGGCATTCCCGGAACCACCAAAACTTTTCTACGCTTCAACAAATACCCACAATTATACCCAATACTCAAAATTTACAAAATATCATCACATATTTACATATATAACCAGATATGGGATGAAAGATACAAAGAAAATATCTTACGAAACATATTCCTTAATTTCATGGGATGATCTCTCTTTTTGGGAACCAAGTGCACACATATGACTAACTAGACATTGTATATCACCTACTAATAAATCCTTATGTTTTTTTTTTGACCAAGACTTTCCTATGACCATATCTGACTAGTCTTAGGGTATATAATGCCTTAGAAAGTGCAAGTAAACACATACACTCTTTATTTATTAAGTGAAAACACAAAATCCTCTCCCTTTTGGCTCTCTTACTCACGACACACATAAAACCATCACCAAATCCATACAAAATTTTATTTACAACATTTGCACACATTCCTACATCATTTCTAAGATAACCAAAGGTGTTTAGAAGGTTTGGTTTAATGTTTACAAGTGTTAAGCAAAGGAAAAGCAAGATTAGGGTTTAGCTTGGAATTAGGGTTTTCAAGTGTTGTAAGCTAGGGTTTGGTTTCCAAACAAGGGTTTAGATCACTTTGTTCTTCACCACACTTCATATTAAGGTTACCTAAAACTCTTAATCTCTTTACTTTCCTGATTTTATGCATATATAATGTGTGTATAGTTAATCACCATCTAAGGACTTATTTACTTGTAAAAATGGATTTTTACACTTGTTTATGATTTGGTGAACTTTTATATATAAGTTACCTAAAATGTATATATATTAAAGTTCATGAACAAATGAGTATGTAAACTATAACACCCCAAATTGGGTCGCAGCGGAATATGGGTTAGGGGTGGTACTTCATAGATCAATAACACAAGATATATATAAGAACGACCATTAAAAGCCATTTAAAACTGATACATTGGATTTAACAAATTGTTTGTTACAAAAGCCTAAAGCTTCACTTGTTCAAAATACAAAGATTTCTATCCCATAACAGATATACAAAATGTAATGCGACAAAATCTTTAATGCATGACATCCAAGTCAAAACCACCAATGTATCCCTTGCACCTCATGTCTTATTGATCCCCTGAAAAACATTGCTTAAAACGTCAACATATTGTTGAGTGAATTCATAGGTTTATAAAATATATAATGTAGGACTGCAAAATTTCCCCATGATAATGTAACAGATGCAAACATCATAAAATGTAATCACGTTTTCCTAAGCTCATGACACAGAAGCTCGACATGTATGAAATGCAATATAAATTGCCAACATTGACCGTGATGATGTTCTAACCCACAACATCCTATGTCCGACATGGTATACGTTCGTAGTCCGGCAAACCAGCACAGTGAGCATGACTCACCCAAACGGGGATGTCAAACCCAAATAGATCTATATATAACATTCGCGCTCACAACATTAATTGACAGTTCATAATAATGGGCTTAGAGGGTTATCGCTACTTAGGCAAACACGTAATCGTAAATGTGAAATGTCCACTTGCGTCCAATTGTAAAACATGCATATGTTTCTCACCCCAAAACTTGTAAATCATTAAAATGTAAAACGTGGGGCTATGAACTCACCTTGTGTGTATGATAACAATTATATCACAGAAAATGCGTCAGATAAACGCCGAATGCAACCTAATCCAATATAGGCCGTATAAGTACTAAGCACTTTGATTAACTACTACCATATACAATTCTATATAGCTACATCACCATCTAATCGCGTTTGTGAAATCGTATTTATAAAGTTAAAACGTTTATAAATATCTCTTTAGTGAAAACGACGTAACTTTATTGTTTTAAGCCTGTTTCTTATGTCCACGCTTTCGTATTAAGACGAGTTATCAAAATATTACATTTTCATATTTTTAGTCCTCTGGTGAACAGTGTTTTTTACTGTTCATGACAGTTTATAAATTTATTTTTATAGATTTGGTTATCGTAAAACCCGTAAATGTCGTATTTTATTCGTTATAACTCCGTTTTTAGTGATTCTTTCGAGTACGTCTTCGTTATTAAAAGTTCTATCATATTAATGATGTTTTCAAAATATTCATGTCTGAGATGAACAGTAACTTTTATAAAAATAGTTTTATAAAAGTATTTATTGTCGTAAACTCGCGTAATTCATAACTCCTTCGTTATTATTCCAAAAATTACGATTATTATTCTTTTAGAATCCTAAAATTATGTACTATCTGGGAAAAATAACAAACCTTATATATCAGAAGTATTTTATAACTTGTTTTTATAAAATTTCTTTTCTAACGCATTTAATTAACGTATAACTTAAAATTAGCGTATCTCCTTCGTTATAAATCGGTTTTTCGAGTTCTCTACATGCTCACGATCCTTGTGACATGTAATATTTTATAAAATAATAAAATATATATGATAAATTCGAATTTCAAACAGAAGGTTTTGAACTTTTTCTTAAAATGTGTTTAAAATGAGTTTTTCTAACTTTTAAGTTTAATCACTTTGTTTCAAGTCCATTACAACACTCATAATCACATGTATTACATCCTTAGGGTCTCTAGTCCATGATTATTCCATATGTTGTCCAAAAATCACAAGATCCAAATGTGTACACACTTATTTATCCATGAACTTTCTTAAGTATACTTTTTAGTTAACTTGTTTACATATACTTTTTATACATAACCAACACTTGTACATTACTTATATTTCCATTATAACATGATATTAACATTCATATATCATATATAAAAGTTTACCAAACCATAACATGTTTAAAAATCCATTTTTACAAGTAAACAAATCCTTAGATGATGATTAACTACATAAACATCATATATGCATAAAATCACAAAAGTAAAGTGATTAAGGTTTTTAGGCAACCTTAATATGATGTATGGTGATGAAAAACAAGATCTAAACCCTTGTTTAGCCAACAAACCCTAGCTTCCAAGACTAAGAAACCCCTAATTTCACCAAAACCCTAATCTTGAACTTTCTTCCTTTAACACTTGTAAACCTTAAAGCAAACCTTTAAACCTTATTGGGTTATCTTAGATATGATGTAGGAACACTTAGAAATGTTACAAATAAAATTTGTATGGATGGTTCAGGTGATGGATGTTTGGTCGTGGCCTATGTAGAGAGAAAAGAGAGAAATTTGTGTTGTTTACACCTTAGGAATGTGTTATGTATGTGTTTCTATCTAGCTAAGGCATTATATACCCTAGGACTTATTCAAGGAACATCTAGAGGAATTCTAGGTCTGGAAAATTAGGAGTAAAACATGGGAAAGTCTTGGTCAAAACAATGGGAAGTATCGGCTAGGTTAATGGCAAGTGATGTACAAAAGACCAAGTTGAGATTTTTGTGATATTTCTTGATGTGTATACACCAAATCCGGTTTATGCAGGTATATATGTAAGATATTTTGTTATTTTTGGGTATTAAGTATAAATGTGAGTATTTGTTGAAGCATAGAAAAGTTTTGGTGGTTCCGGGAATGCCTAAACGTATTTTATCGCGAAACGTATCACTTTACATAACCAATAAAAATAAAATGAACAAAGTTAATAATTATCCTCAAAATAATTACTTAATACTTGCTTGATGTAAACATTTAATCGTTTGATGCCCGTTTACATTGAACGATAATTTTTAGCTTACGCGATTTAACTTAACTTTTACGGTTAAAAGCAAACGCGTTGAATACTAAAAATACATAGTGAATTTATTGACGACGTACAATGACCCTAAAACACGGGGTGTTATAATTTAATATAAGACTCTTATAGTAATATACATCTATATCGTAACATGTATATCAATCCTAAATTCATCTAGTCTTAACCAACTAATGCAACAAGTAGTGTATGTATATATGTCTCGTGAAAATCCCTTTGTATAAATGCAATGTTTGAAAACGGTTATAGTCCAGCAAAAACATTTGACCTGGTACTTTATAACCTTGGCTCTTGATACCAATCTGTAACACCCCCAAATTGGGTAGCAGCGGAATATGGGTTGGGGGTGGTACTTCATAGATCAATAACACAAGATATATATAAGAACGACCATTAAAAGCCGTATAAAACTGATACATTAGATTTCACAAATCGTTTGTTACAAAAGCCCGAAGCTTCACTTATTCACTTGTTCAAAATACAAAGATTTTTAGCCCATAACAGATATACAAAATGTAATGCGACAAAATCTTTAATGCATGACATCCAAATCAAAGCCACCAATGTATCCCTTGCACCTCGTGCCTTATTGATCCCCTGAAAAACATTGCTTAAAACGTCAACATATTGTTGAGTGAATTCATAGGTTTATAAAATGTATAATGTAGGACCGCAAGATTTCCCCTTGATAATGCAACAAATGCAAACATCATAAAATGTAATTACGTTTTCCTAAGCTCATGACACTGAAGCTCGACATGTTTGAAATGCAATATAAATTGCAAACATTGCCTGTGATGATGTTCTGACCCGCAACATCCTATGTCTGACATGGTATACGTTCGTTGTCCGTCAAACCAAAACAATGAGCATGACTCACCCGAATAGGGATGTCAATCCTAAATAGATCTATTTATAACATTCGCGCTCACAACAGTAATTGACAGTTCATGATAATGGGCTCAGATGGGTTATCGCTACTTAGGCAAACACGTAATCGTAAATGTGAAATGTCAACTTGCGTCCAATTGTAAAACATGCATATGTTTCTCAACCCAAAACTTGTAAGTCATTAAAATGTAAAACGTGGGGCTATGAACTCACCTTGAGTGAATGATAATCCAAATACAACAGAAAATACGTCACGGAAATGACGTAATGCAACCTAATCCAATATAGGACGTATAAGTACTAAGAACTTTGATTAACTACTACCATATACAATTCTATATAGCTACATCACCATCTAATTGCGTTTGTGAAATCGTATTTATAAAGTTAAAACGTTTATAAATAGTTCATTAGTAAAACGGTAACTTTATCGTTTTAAGCCCGTTCTGACATTTTTATGTTCCACGATTTCGTATTAAGAGAATTATCAAATATTTCATTTCATATTTTTGCCTACTGGTGACAGTCCTTTTACTGTTCATGACAGTTTATAAATTTATTTTTATTAGATTTAGGTTATAGTAAACCCGACAAAATGTCGTTTTTACTCGTTTAGCTTACGTTTTTTGTGATTCTTTCTGAGCCGTCTTTGTTATTAAAGTTTATATCATATTAATGATCTTTTCAAAATGTTTATATCTGAGATGAACAATAACTTTTATAAAAATAGTTTTATAAAAGTATTTTTATACATTTAAGTATATAAACTCGCATAATTCATAACTCCTTCGTTATTGATCTAAAAATTATGATTCAAAATGTTTTGGAATCCTAAAAATAAGTGCTATCTGTGAAAAATATTAAATCTTATATATCAGTAGTGGTTTATAACTTGTTTTTATAAAATTTCTTTTATAAACCCGTTTATTAACGTATAACTTGTAAACTACGTATCTTCTTAGTTATTAATCCGTTTTTTCGAGTTTCTTACCTTTTTGTAATCTTTATGAGACGTACTATTTTATAAAAATATAAAATAAATAGGTTATGTGTCGAATTAAAACATAAGGTTTTGATGTTTTTCATAAAAACATGTTTAAACCTAGTTTTGTAACTTTTAAGCTTAACCATCTTGTTACAAGTCCATTACAATGCTTTATATCATATGTCTTACATATTATATTGTCCATTTATCCATACTTTTTCCAAGTGTCCAAGATAACAAGTCCTTAACAACAACTTTAAATCATAAACTTTTTTAAGTAACTTTTAATTACTAGTTTATACATATAATTTTTACACTTTAAACCCAACTTGTATTAACACTTATTACTTCCATTTAAATGTCATAATATTAACTCCACATAACATGTGATAAAGTTTATCAAAGCTGATCACATGTAAAAAAATCATTTTAATTGTTAAAACCATCCTAAATGCGATTATCTACATAGTAACATATATATGCATACAAATCATAAAGTAAAGATTTTAAGAATTTTAGTGACCCTTAATATGATGTGATAGATGAACAAAAGAGGCTAAAACCATTGTTATGCAACCAACCTAAACTTGTACAGACTTGAATACCCTAAATCCAATGAAACCCTAATCTTGCTTCTTGCTTAATTAACCCTTGTAAACCTTAAACCAAACCTTCAAATCACCTTAGGTTATCTTAGATATCATGTAGGAATGTATGTAAATGTGCTAAATAATTTTTGTATGATTTGTTTGTGGATTTCTTTTTGAGCCGTGGCTAGGGGAGTATATATGAGAGAAAGTGTAAAGTGTTTGTTAAGGAAAATGAGAGTGTATGTGTTCTCTTTATAGTATAAGTCCTTATATGTATAATAAGTTAGTTAAAGATGCATGTAAGAAGTCTTGGGACAATAGGAGTAAAACATGGAAGTCTTGGTCAAAAACAATGGGAAGTACGGCTAGGTTTAATGGCAAGTGATGTACAAAAGACCAAGTTGAGATTTTTGTGATATTTCTTGATGCGTATACACCAAATCCGGTTTATACATGTATATATGTAAGATATTTTGTTATTTTTAGGTATTGGGTATAAATGTGGGTATTTGTTGAAGCGTAGAAAAGTTTTGGTGGTTCCGGGAATGCCTAAACGTATTTTATCACGAAAAACGTATCACTTTACGAACCAATAAAAAATTAAATGAACAAGTTAATTATAATCTCAAATAATTATTTACACTTTGCTTGATGTAAACATTTAATCGGTTTGATGCCGTATACATGAAACGGATAATTTTTAGTTACGACGATTTATAATTTTCGGTAAAAAGCAAACGCGTTGAATACTAAAATACATAGTGAATTTATGACGACGTACAATGACCTAACATGGGGTGTTTAATATTATAATATGATCTTATAGTAATATACATCTATATATAACATGTTTACAATCCTAAATGCATCTAGTCTTAAATACCAACTAATGAACATGTAGTGTATGATATATGTCTCGTGAAAATCCCTTTGTATAAATGAATGTTTGAAAATCGGTTATAGTCAAGCAAAAACATTTGACCGGATTCCTCTATAACTTGGTTTTGATAACCAATCTTTGAACACCCCCAAAATTGGGTGCAGCGATTATGGGTTGGGGGTGGTTATTATTAGATCAATAACACAAGATGTATCAAAGAACGACCAAAAAGTTATTTAAAAATGATACATTGGATTTAGCAAAGTGTTTGATACAAAATCCTGAAGCTTCACTTGTTCAAAATACAAAGATTTCTAGCCCATAACAGATATACAAAATGTAATGCGACAAAATATTTAATGCATGACATCCAAATCAAAACCACCAATGTATCCTTCGCACCTCGTGCCTTATTGATCCTTTGAAAAAAATTGCTTCAAACGTCAACATACTGTTGAGTGAATTCATAGGTTTATAAAATGTATAATGTAGGACCACAATATTTCCCCATGATAATGCAACATATGCAAACATCATAAAATGTAATTACGTTTTCCTAAGCTCATGACACTGAAGCTCGACATGTATGAATTGTAATAAAAATTGCCAACATTGCCCGTGATGATGTTCTAACCCGCAACATCCTATGTCTGACACGGTATACGTTCGTTGTCCGGCAAACCGGCACAGTGAGCATGACTCACCCTAATGGGGATGTCAATCCCAAATAGATCTATTTATAACATTCGCGCTCACAACAGTAATTGACAGTTCATGATAATGGGCTCAGATGGGTTATCGCTACTTAGGCAAACACGTAATCGGAATGTGAAATGTCCACTTGCGTCCAATTGTAAAACATGCATATGTTTCTCACCCCAAAAATTGTAAATAATTAAAATGTAAAACGTGGGGCTATGAACTCACCTTGAGTGAATGATAATCAAATATATCACAGAAAATGCGTCACGATAATGATCAATTGCACCCTAATCCAATATAGGCCGTATAAGTACTAAGCACTTTGATTAACTAGTGTCATATATAATTATATATAGCTACATCACCATCTAATCGTGTTTGTGAAATCATATTTATAAAGTTAAAACGTTTATAAATATCTCAATAGTAAAAACGACGCAATTTCTTCGTTTTAAGCCCGTTTCTTACGTTTCTTATGTCTACGCTTTCGTATTAAGACGAGTTATCAAAATATTATATTTACATATTTTTAGTCCCCTGATGAACAGTGGTTTTTACTGTTTATGACAGTTTATAAATTTATTTTTATAAATTTAGTTATCGTAAAACCCGTAAATGTCGTATTTTATTCGTTATAACTCCGTTTTTAGTGATTCTTTTGAGCACGTCTTTGTTATTAAAAGTTCAATCATATTAATGATGTTTTCAAAATGTTCCTATCTGAGATGAACAGTAACTTTTATAAAAGTATTTTTATACATTTATGTATATAAACTCGCGTAATTCATAACTCCTTCGTTATTGATCGAAAAATTACGGTTCTTATTGTTTTGGAATCCTAAAAATATGTGTGATCTGAGAAAAATAACCAACCTTATATATCAGTAATATTTTTTAACTTGTTTTTATAAAATTTCTTTTATAACGCGTCTAATTAATGTATAACTTGTAAACTACGTATCTTCTTCGTTATTAATCCGTTTTTCGAGTTTCTTACCTTTTTGGAATCGTCATGAGACATATTATTTTATAAAAATATAAATTAAATAGGTTATGTGTAGAATTAAAACAAAAAGTTTTGATGTTTTTCATAAAACATGTTTAAACTTAGTTTTTGCACTTTCAAGCTTAACCATCTTGTTACAAGTCCATTACCATGCTTATTATCACATGTATTACCTTCCAAGGGTCCTTAAGTCCCTATTTTGTCTAAGTGTCTAAGATAACAAGTCCTTAACAACACTTATAAATCATAACTTATTATATAAACTTTTGATTTACTAGTTTATACATAAGTTTTTTATACATAAACCAAAAGTGTACAAGACTTATACATTCATTTTAACATGATATTAACAACCATATAACATATGAAAATGTGTAGAAAACCATGATTACAAGTAAAAGTCCATTTTACATGTTATTAAGCATCCTAAATGGTGATTTGCTACATAGAACATATATATACATAAAATTCATAAATGTAATGACATAAGGAGTTTTAGATGACCTTAATATGATGTGTGGTGATGAACAAAAAGAGCTAAACCTTTGCTTAGCAACCAAACCCTAACTTGCAAGACTTGAAAACCCTAATCTCAACCAAAACCCTAATCTTGCTTTATCCTTGCTTAACCTTTGTAAACCTTAAAGCAAGCCTTCTAATCACCTTAGGTTGTCTTAGATATCATGTAGGAATGTTTATAAATGTGGTAGATAAAGGTTTATGAATTATTTAGGGTGGTTTGGTTTGTGCCGTAGGTTTTGAGGAGAGAAAAAGAGAATTTGTATGAGTTTTTACTAAGGAAATGAGTATGTGTGTTTCTATCTACTAGTATGCATCCTTATATGTACCAATGACTAGTCAAAGGAAGTATTAACAAAGACCAAAAGACTATATGGTCAAGGGGAGGGAGGGGCAACATGAAGAGGAAAACATGGATGACTAGTGGTCAAAACCACTAGCTAGTCATGAGTTAGTCTTTACTAACTCTTGAAATGTACATGGTCCTTTGTGTTTCTTTGTTCCCTAATGTGTAGGTTATCCCATGAAATCAAGGAGGGAAATGACTAGCTATTATCTTGCATAAAAGAAAGAAATGAAAGTATTACTTGTACTTTTATAAGTGGTAATTTTTGTTTATAATGTATAAGTTTGAAATTCTAAGTCTTGGTTTGCTTCCTTTTAAGTGGGACGACCCAAATAACAACCATGGGTAAAGTTTTATAAAAACTTTGAGCATTGGAATTAAAAATGGGCATTTGTTGAAGCGTAGAAATTTTTTGGTGGTTCCGAGAATGCCTAAACGTAAACACTTTACGCAACCAATAAAAATAAAATGAACAACGTTAATAATTATCCTCTAAATAATTATCTAACACTTGATTGACGTAAACATTTAATTGTTTGATGCCCGTTTACG
>BQNB010159840.1:0-14869 GCA_026074375.1 Tanacetum coccineum | reverse complement strand
TTGCATTTGCCTTTTTCGTTCGGAAGTGTGGGGGTAAAACTCGTTGTTTTTTAACATTGAGGCCAATATTCCATTCTAAGTGTGGGGGGAGGGGGGATTTCTATCGAAATGTGATCATACCTGTGCCTATTTGTGTTCCCATGCAACCCCGTTTTGACCAAAATTTTAAAATTTTATTGTTTTATTAGCTAATTAAAAAAATGAAAAAATGATGAAAATATAAAAATATAGAAATGTATGTGAATAAGTAGGCCCGTAGAACTAGGTAGCTTTTGACTTGACCGAGTTTTGCACTCTAGCTTTTCCCTTAGATTTTTAGACTAAGCGTTTGCTAAACTTTAAAATTTTGCAAAGAACGAAAAATGATAGAGTTAAATATAAGTTAGATGCTAAGCGTGGAGTAGTTGGATCTCTTTAGAGCTCATAGAGGTTAATTGTGGCTTTTTGCTCCCACCAACTTAATAAACATTATATAATTGTTAAATAAATAAAGTTACTTTGGTTTTTGCGATTCTTAGTTTAAATCCCTTCGTATAGATTCCTTCTGGTGAAATTAAGGTACACATCGAGGTTATGTCAGTGTTGTGGGGAAATAGGCTACCGATTCCTGACGGCTCGCTACCGTTGTCTAGGTAGTTAAAAGACCACAAGACTTGAAATTTGGCTATAATAAAAATATAATAATAAACCGAAGCCGAAATAAAACCACTAGACCATGGTCGGCTCGCATACCGATGTGGAAGTCGTTTAAAGGGTGGAGGTAATAATATTAATAATAAGAATTATGGGCTGATAAAAGATTACTGGACCATGGTCAGCTCGCATACCGATGTGGCAGTTTTCAAAAGTAGGCCCATAGTAAGAATAATAAATCCGAGACTAATAAAAGTTTACTGGACCATGGTCGACTCGCATACCGATGTGGCAGTTATCAAAAAGATCAAGGATCTCCTGGTCGAAATAAGACTCCTGGACCATGGTCGGCTCGCATACCGATGTGGCAGTTGTTTAAAGGACCAGGAGGTAATAATGTTGCAATAATAATAATAATAAAGCCAAATTTCGACTTCGAGGTTATCTAAATAAAGCCTCCGTCTTTGGACTCGTAGTTGAGTTGTTTCGATGAAATAAAAAGGATAACCCCTAAATCATGCAAAATTAGAACCTTAATGTGGACTTTATTCTCACCATATCGTCTCTTTAGGAAAGGATTTCAAACTATTTATGGTCTAAACCGGGTTTACTTTATATAGGACATAATTTATTTGTCACTAATAATAATAATAAAAATCCTTAGAGGATTTAGGAATAAGGGACCAAAAAGTAGCTATACATACACAATTAGAATTTATGAGTAGTGTTAGCATCTAATCTTATATTTAGCTGTGATTTCGTTTTAAGCTTGGTTTGGGGATTGTGAAAAGTCAAGGATGATGAACTCCCGTTCTTAAAGCCTTTTAAATAATTTTATTTTTATCTTAGTTTTTATCTATTAATGAATAAGTAGTTAAAATGGGGGCGCTTTATAAATAAATAATTTTTGAACCTTCTCAATAGACCTTTTCTGTTCTTGTTTGATTGTGAGGGGTCATAAGTTAAAGGGGGATTAAATTATTTCTTTCTGGTCGTATTGTATTAACATTGCGTGTGGGACCAGCAATGGCTTAGTGTGGAGGAATTTGATGTGTGCTAAAACACACATCATCTGTACCTTGGAAAACGCTAATAAATGGACTAGAACACTAAAATATGGATAAATATGTTGCAAATATGTTGTAGATTGGTTTTTCATGCCTTACATAGGTACAAAGGATTGAAAACCAAAGCAAACCGGTAATTTTGGGGACTTTCTGAAACATTTTTTTTATCGAGGTTCAAACGAAGTCGTTAATATTCCACGATCAGACCATTGGAAAGAGCACAAAATTACGAGTCTATCAGAACCTTACTTGCCCCGTGAACCTTTATTATTTGAACCCTATCAAATCCTTTTCGAACCATTTATTAATATAAATCTAGTTCATGTTAATAAAGAGTTAAATAAAACATAATGCATATAATTATCAAAGGATTTTCTAGCTCAGTTGGACTTGGGACATCCCTTGAGTTTTAACTCGGGAGGTCCTGAGTTCAATTTCTGCTATGGCTCCTTTTGGGGTTGTCTACGTCAGCGCCACGTGGCACCTAGACCCGACCCGATCCTGACCCGTCCCATGACCCGAACTGACTCGGCCCATGACCCGACCTGACCCGCCTGTTGACTGGCGATCAACTACCGTTGACCGGTGGTTGACCGGTTGTCTGACGGTGGTCCGGCGGTGGTCAACGGTGGTCCGTCTCAGTTAACGTCGTTGGCGTCGGTGACCTGGTTTTTGACATGCACGTGGTTGCCACGTTGCCAAAGAACGTCATGGGCGGTGACATAATGGGGTGTTGCCACGTGCGGAGGAGGCGCTTGCCAAATATGACATAATACAAGTAAGAAGGTACTTGTTCATAGTATTGCAGGTACGTGGTTTCTAGGAAGGCGTTATACGAGGTTGACTTGGCCGCTGGCCAATCACGAAGCGACACGTGGAGGCGGCGCGATGACTTATGATTGAGTACGAGGTACGAGGGGCATTTATGCCCAATCATTGCAAATGATTGGCTGCCAATGATTGGCGTTGAAAGCAAGCCAAGATGTATGGACAGAATTGCATTAAGTGAGCTGGCATGGGTGCGAAAAGACTAATTTACCCCTCCACTTGGGTTATAAAATGATCACTCAGCAACACGCATCAGACATTCTCTTCATTATTTTCATTTTCAAGTTTACACATAGTAGTGTAGGTTAGAATAGGAGTAGGAGTAGAATAATTAGCTTATTTTAGATTTGCTTATTGTAAAAGCTTTTTGCTTATTCTCAACTTATTGTAGTGGCTTATTTTTATGAATGAAGATGCTTTTTATTAAGGTTGGTTTTATTAATGCTTTCTATCTTAATGCTTATTTCTTATGCTTGTTTTTCTACTCATTTTCTTTTGCTTATTTCCAAATAAGCTCATGCTTGATAGTTTTATTTTTGGAATCCAATTCTTAAGCTTTTATTCTATAAAAGTAACTTCATAGCTGTATTTTAGACTAGCTTTTTTATAGAGTTTTCATTTAGAGCTTTTCATGTGAGCTTATTTTTGCTTATTTTCGATTGCTTTTTTTTATTTTCAAGATTATTTTTATATATAGATATAATCCTTAATCATTCCGTTGAGTTCATTGATGAACACTTGGTTCGGGTAACGGATTAGATCTAAAAATAATAGATCTTATATTTTTAGCTTATTTTCTAGCATAAAGTTTGTTGCTTTTTAATTCTAGCTTATTATTCTTAGATTTAAAACCTTAAATATACCCGATCCGAGTTCACTTGATTGAACACCTTAGTTTCAGGTGGATTTAGATATAAAGTTTTATTTTTTATTAGCTTATTGTCTTTAGAATAATTAGTAGCTTATTAATATATCTTGTTTATCATAACTTAGGCGAGGAGCTTATGGGTCTTATAAGCTTATTTTACTATTAAAGTTTAAAGCTTTTTAGTTTTTAAGGTTATTTAGTATATAAAGTTTGTAGCTTTATTAATTAAGTAGTTATATAAATTAATAAAGTTTTAATCTTTAGTGTTTAATTAAGTTTATAAGATCGGGTGGTTTAAATTCGTCTTCATTTTCTTCTATCGGGTTTTTTTTCTTTTTCTTTTCTCTTATTAGTAGTTGTAGCTTATTATTTAGTTTTAAAATGTTTGCTTTGTTGATTAGTGTTAGCTTTATTAATATGTGAAGTGAGTAGATTTTTATATATGCTTGTTAAGTGTTAAATTGTTTAGAGAATTAAGTGCGATTAATAAAAAGGAGAAAATATTGATAAGTGATTTTGATATTACTTAGATTATTGTTTTGGTTATTCGAGCGGGCAAAAGACGTAAGAATAACTAGGCATTAATTTAGTAATCGATATCTTGATAAAAGTTGTTTTCAATATAAGCCAACGTTGTGAGAAGATGATTTATTTGAAAGATATTGGTTCATCGATAAATACTTATTTGTATATTTAATTCACACTTAAGGATCTAATCAATTCACTTAGCGAGCATATCTTTTATACATATATTTCTTTGCTTATTTGCTTGCTTTATGTTATCTAGTTTTCTTTAGTTTATTGTTAATAAATCTTTAGTTTAAAACCAAAAAAACAAAAATATTCGATATTGAAGCATCAAACAAAATACTTTCGTGGATTTCAAATTCATCTCTCGTCGGGGATAAGAATCCGGAGATAATTTTTGTTTGGTCCTCAAGCAATTTTTATATTAAACGGGTACTCTCTATACTATAATTAATTTGGTATAATATATATTATATATATTTTATCAAATCAATTGCCCTTCTAGATATTTTTCAGAATCTATAGATCTTGAGTGACCTCGGCTTCTGATACCAATTGTGGAAACTAGAAGGGGGAAGGGGGGTTGAATAGTTTACAGGTTAATTAGCATTTTATATTTACTTTTTAAAATTGTTAGATCCGAGTATATGTTCAACCAACCAACAATATAAACCAACAATGTATATATCTACTAGCAATAACTAAACTAACAATAAGTAAGAATCACAACAATATAAAGAGATGAGGGAAGGAACAATTAAACCAAGACACCAAGATTTATAGTTGTTCGGCTACAAAGCTCCTCTTCACCCTACTCTACTCCCTGAGTATCCTACTCGAGATTTAACTATGTCAACAAGCTCCCTTTAGGAGGAGAAAACCGTTTACACTTTGCTTACGTTGTTTTCCGACACTAAGCTAAATGTCGAGTCTTAATCTTAGCTAGAACCAATCTACCACTTCACAAGTAATACACAATCACAAGATCTACACTATCGGATTTATACACAATTCAATTTACACAATCACACAAGATAATCAAGATAGAGATTTGGTTCTTAGAAGAAAGAAGGAGATAATCATGACTACTACATTCATTTCTTGGCGAATAAAATGTTATTTCTTGCACGTGATAGAGAATAGAAAGAAGACGTTAGAATCACTTGAAACAAGATTAAACAATGTTAGTGATCAAGATATTTAGTGAGAGAAAGAAGGTTTATAGAGAGAAAGATAACTAAAAAATTCGTGCAAAGAGGTCTGTTTTTCAGCTGGGAATGGTGCAGTATTTATAGCCAGAAAATCCTAACGGTCAGCTGGTGGCGGTCCTGGCGGTCCCAGATATATCTGGGGGCCGCCCAGCCTATTAGGGGTCGCCACTAGACTGACACTCTTTTTTTTGTCTTTTAGTGGGGAATGTTAAATCTGGTGTGGAAGGTTCCATTTTGAGGAGAAAACCAGATTTGAATTTTTATGTTTAAATAAAACATTTTTTTTATTTAAAAAGTATTTTATATTTATTTTTATAAAAATACTTTTGTGAAAATGTAATGGTTAAGAAAAAATATTTTTTGATCACTAATCATGTTTAAATGATTTGTTTATACATACCTTAAGTGATTTACATTTGAAATGGAAATTTACGATTAATAACATGTAAACGTTTATTTTTAACGTACACGTTTTTACATTTTGTTATTTTTAAAACATTGAGAGATCAAAAAATATAAAGTACGTTTTTAGACATTATTTGTACTAACATAAAACTTGAAATTGATTGAGGCAAAACATTAATATATGCCTTGTAACATGATTAAGATAGATTGATCACTGAAAATATCATTTGTGGACTAAGATCATGAGGTTTCGTAACCTTGATAGGTTTTGTAAATTTGAAATGTTGCTTTCAGACATAAGAACAGTCTTAAACTGTTAAATAAATGATAAAAAGATAAAAAACAAAACAAATATCTCAGTTTATCATTTTTATTTGTTAAAGGATGTTTACGAAAGTAATGTCTCAGGTTTCGATTTCGTAAAGGATTATCAAAGGCTTTTGTAAACAGTAATGGGCCAAATGGGTTTCGTAAATGATATTTTGGGCTTAATAATGGGTTTCGTAAGGCTAAATGGGCTTTTTAGCTTGGGTTTCGAAAAAGAATATTAATGGGCTAATTTTTTTTACGGATACTCAAATGGGTTTAATCGTTAAACAAAATGGTATGTTACGAAAACAAATGATAAATTTTGTTATAAAATCATATCTTTATATTGATAAATGGATTAAATGGTGAAGATTGTGTCCGGTTTTGACCATTTTCTAAGATTAACAGGATGAGGATTGAGCAATCTACTGACCATCCAAATATCATATATAAGAATATATTTTGTATGACTAAATTTTTCATTAAAGTGATCAATGATTCAAAAATATGAAAAGGAAAATACAAAATGGCGCTTCAACTGTCTGTGATCATAAGTTTTTCATGAATCTACAATGGCAAATTTCAAAAGTTTTGAAAAGAATGTTTCAAAAACCATTCAAAAAGTGATTTATGACTATCTATTGTACATAATTGGGTAAATGGTCTAAGTCATGTCCGATTTTGGCCGTTTTCTGCAATGAACAACATGAGAAGTGAGTGGCTTAGTGACCATCCAATTATTGTTTCTTTAGATTGGTTGTATGATCATTGTTTTCAAACATCTTTGGATAACTTGTGATTTTGAAAAAGTTATCTCAATTTCTATCAAAAAGTTGTATCTTTGTGTCATAAAGTGGTACTATTTTACTAAAAAGGTTTGAAAGAATATAAAGTTATACTCTTGGATTTCTTAAACCATTCATGCTTGTCACAACTTGTGTTTTTGCCAAGTTGATATTTTCTAAATCAGAGTATATCTTATTTCTTGAAAGAGTATCATTATACAAATGCTTTTGGTGAGGAAACTCTAAATAAAAAGAGAGATACAATCCATATGCGAAAAAGCAAATCAAAGTATGCTCGAAAAACAAATGCCAGAGCATACAAAATCAGCTTAAAAGAATAAGACGAATAAAGCGTATGGCATATGCCCGAAAAAGCAAGAAATGACACATGAGAAAGAAAATGATCAGAATATTCTCAAAAAGAATTGCCAAGGCATATAAAATAGACAGAGGGGAAAGAAACAAAAATGTTATAAATGTGAATATTACAAACTTTATCTTATTTCACTAATCAATTCACGTTATCATACAGTATTCCACATAGCTCAATAGATTGTTCCAGCTGATCAACTCATATCCAAGTTCCAAAGCATTGAGAGATGTAACAAGTATGTTATGCTTCAGAGTATTACATGTTCTCCTAAATGCAAGATTGTTGGAAAAATTCTCCTTGATCATCTTTTGTGTTATGCTCTAACTACAACTGCCAATGTTCCAGCCGCGTACTTATAATAATTTTGGCAGATAGTTCACAAAGTACCTAACACCAAGGACACCATCAGATTTAAGTTGGATACTCAAGAGATTACTAACACAACGGATATGTTTCGCGCTACTCTTAAACTACCAGTGGAGACACCAGACAATCTATTTGTTGCACCTGTCACCATTGAAATCATTGAATCTTTCATGAACAGGGTTGGCTATCAAGGAGTTATTGATAAAGTAAGTGCCTTCTACACGAAGTTTCTTGCTCAACTGTGGCAGAGTATGTTTAAGGTGTTTAACCGCTGCTTAACCACACGAACATCTGGACATGATCAAACAAAGATCAACATTCTTCAATTGTTTCATGTCTTGATCAACCGAACAAATGTTGATTATGCTGCTCTTCTTTTGTGGGATTTCATGAACAATGTATTCCAAAAAAAGAATGTTATTCAGTATCCTCGATTTATCAATCTCATAATCGCTGATTTAATAGAGAAGCATCCATCTATTCCTCAAAGACATGACGAGGATTATCACTCTATCAAGTAAAGCGGTTTATAAAATAATAGTGAAATGGGTTGTAAGACGATAATATATTTGAGGAGTATCTTACATATATTATTTGAGAATTAAAGTGTAACTAACGAAATCGCCATGACATAAAATGAACAGAGGGTTTAGAAACATCCACTCAATACACGAAATTTATAGAGAAGTACTAATGTAAAACTCTTATGGGTTACAGTCCAAGTCTATTTAGGTTCTACTAGGCATGATAGGAAATCTCTCTTTAAGTATCAACATTATCTTTGACGACCTTAGAGTTCTCGCGAGCTTTTACTTTCCAAATACGGTTCGCACGGTTCAAATTTGGACAATCGCTCTTGTAATGTCATGATTTCCACACTCATAATAGGTATTTCAGGTTTCTAATTTGCCATAGCGGCCTCTAAGTTGTTATTAAAACGGGTTTCCTACAATCTCTACTTGTATGGCCACCTCTTGTAGTTATTGCACTCCACAGTGCACGGTTCAGTGAGGCGCAACTTACGTTCGTTGTAGAAGGGTAACTTTTCTACATATCCAATTTTGTTATTTGGTCTAGCAGTGTAAGCTCTCGCGACCTTTTGTCGTTTATCTTGTTGTTGGCATTCCTTGCCATCTTGACTTTCTAACGTACATCATGAGCCACACGGGTTTGCCTCATAAACAGCAATAGCTTTAATAGCATTAGCAATTCGTTGGGTTATGATACACTTGATCCTTGCGAAACTCGTTCTTTGTCTTGTTGCCGTCATTCTCTTCAAATCAAAATAATTAAAAGAAAAATAAAATAAGTCCGGTTCTAAAAGACGCATTTCCAAAAGTGGAATGTTACGATGTAACGGGTTAAAGTCATGTTCAACTTAATCGACATGTTTCTAGATGACGGTATGAGACGACGTATGAGAAATAAAAGTATGGGACTGGTGCTCAACTCGCATTCGGGTTCGGACAGTAAGATAACGTAGGGTCGAAAGACTGTGACAAGTTTCGATGTTATGTAAAATAGTATATTGTAAATTTATGAAGAAGTTTTAATGACCATCGTATCACTCATGATGTCTTGAGAAACGTTTAGAGACCATTGTGCAACTCACAATGTCCTGGGGGAAAGATCTATTATTTATATAAATAACTTTTATATAAAACCAACGAGAAAATCTACGTAAGGTAAAATAAACGTAATATAATTATGGAAATGTATTATACTTAATACTCGTTTTGGGGCCTGGACGGAATACACGTGTCCGGGGGCGTGACGTCATAATACACATCACACAAGATACAAAGAACGACCTCTAAGGGTACGTTTGAAAATCCAACATCGTTGCATTAATTAAAATAGTTAAAGTTTGACATAAGTTTAAAGATAATATGCGGAAGCGAATAAAAGTTTTAGAAATTGACAACGATGTTTAAACAGTAGATAATAGCGTTTCTTGAAAATCAGCCCAATGCATAGCGACACCAAATAGCAAGCAAATACATCCACAGCTAAGCACCTGAGAAAAACATGCTAAAACGGTCAACATAAAGTTGAGTGAATTCATAGGTTTGAATTTAATATTAAAAGTGGACCACAAGTTCACAGTACGCACGTGACAGTTATAACAGATACAACTTCACATAAAAAGAATGTATTTACTGTTGCACTAAGCTCATGACACCGAAGCTCAATTTAAAAGGAAGCATTTTATATGCCAAATAGTATTCCACGCCCTAGAGGTATCTGACCAAGATCACCTATTGACATTCCGACACGGTATATATCCGTTTGTTCGGGACCTACGAATCTAGTAAGCGCTACTTATATAACACCCCCAAAATCTGATATGCAGCGGAATGGTAACATTGGGGTGCTACATCAAAGTACAACAATCAAGATATAGGAAACGACCTTAAATGGACGTTTCCGTCCCCCCCCCCCCCCCCCCCCCCCCCCCAGTTTGCCTTAATTGGGACGGGTTTTTATGATAATTCGGGCATTACGTGGTTTATTCGACTACTTAGGCAACAAGTATAAGGAAAGGAACGTTTAAAGTTACTGTATCCATAGTTTGAAAACCAGCAATGTTTATCACCCCAAAATAGTAAAGTAAATGTAGTAATCATTGGGCTATGAACTCACTTAGCAAATATGAGCAAATGATAATCCACGCAAGTAAAAGGTGATATATGAAATTAGCCAGCGAACTGGAATAATAAAAAACGTCTCAAAAACATGGAAAGTATGCAAGAATTGCCACAATTTGTTCTTCACCACAAAAGAATCCATGTGTGTTTACTTTAGTTTAATTAACAAGACATGATGAAATGAAATCATATAGTTTTTCGTTAAGTTTCAGCGTTTATCCAAAAGTTTCCATTTTTAGTAAGTTTCTATTGTAGGAAAGTTTTTAGTTTCGGGACGTTAATACCGTCCCCTATATTCATTAGTTTCCCATATTTTCAAAATGCACTAACCATAATCGCTTAACTTCCAAGTCCCATCCGCTAAATTTTACCAAACTTACTATTTTTAGTAACTTTATCGCTTTTCCCAAAATATGTTAATGACGTTTTGAAATGATACTAATACTAATAGGTATGAGTACTATTGTTTTCGATAGTGTTTAGAAAGATCCAAAAAAATATCCGAAGAAAGTGTCCGAAAACTCATTTTACTATTCACATCAGCACACTATTCATCCGGTTTTGTCGAAAAATGTTTCAAGTTTCATTTGGCCATAACTTGGTCGTTTTAAATCCGTTTTTAAAGTGTGATATATGAAAAACTATCTATTCGAAACGAGCTATTTAAAAAACTATCTTTTACGCCTAATGAAAAACATTTTTAGGTCGACCAAAACCTCAAAACAAATTTGGGACAGCAAGCACTTTTTGTTAAAAATCCAACCAAAATCCATCCCAAACTTCAAAATAGTGCCTAATCTCATTCACACTAATCCATAACAAAAACCACACCTAAAATCAAACCTATAATCTATCCTTTTATTTCTATAGTTTGCAACATCATAACTCTCATCTTACCAAGATCACAATATTATAACTAGTTAAAATAAAGTAGTATCATTATTTAAGAAATATTGTCTTTACAATCTTTAAAAAATTGAATCACAGCATCATGGATGTATAGATTTGTACATCATAAGAAAGAATATAGGAAAACCACAAAAACGATTCAAGATACTTATACGAGAATGAAGATAAAGTGTGAAGTTCACAAAATCTATACCCTAACTAAATAGATTATAAACCCACTAATAAATATCAAACCCTAATTTGGAGATCTTGAAATATTGAAATCAAAGAAAAACCTTCTTAGACATACACTGGGATCTTGATAAAATAAAATTATGGAATGTGTGAATATTGGGTAGAAATTCAAAAGTTATGGATTGTGGTATGTGTGTGTATGTATGCCGTGGCCAAGGGGAAGGAAAAAGAGAGAAGAAAATTGTTGGTGGCTTGTGAAATGAATTAGAAACCCTAAGTGTGAGAAGGTAAGTATTTATAGGCCAAAGAGGGGTTTTAGGGTTACATGGTTTTTAAGAAAAAGTGACCATCCACACACAAAGGGGTGTGTGTGTGTGGTTTCGGTTTCCGTACATAGCTACAAGGACCTTTTGGTTCAAAAATTTTGATCAAGTTATGTTCATGAATTAAGGCCTAAATTGGAATTTCTTGTCAAACTGTACAAGTCAAAGTGTTTTATGTATGCATTTATCTTGGCTTGGATGATGAGTGTGCATGAAATGGATTCTATAATGTGTCACTTTCATACACATGCATGGGAAGTTCAAGAAAAGATGCCTTTGATTTAATTCATAAGGCTATATGCTTTGCATTTTTGTTTGAGTTTTTAGGCGTTTCCAATATATATCTAGAGGTAGGGTGAAGGAAATTTTTGATTTTAAAATTACGAGATGGCGTAAACTAAAGTTTACCGAAAAGATTTTCGCCGTTATCCGAGGTTTCGTTTGGTCAAAAACGAGAAAGCGCAATTTAAACATTTAAAAGCGATAAAAATAATTATCGGGATTGGGATCGTAAACTACGAAACACTTAAGAAAGATAAAATAACTCATATGATATCTAAACTAATAAATATCCGATGCCGGAACGTGTCCGATGATGTTTTTCAGATTCACGCGGGTTTACTTCCTGGTAAACCGCCAGATTCAAACGTAACGTATAAAAGTCAAAAATAATTGTCGGAAAAGTTTAAAATATTGACCTGAAAATTCGAGTGTGGACATACTCAAGTATTCTCAATGATAGATGGAAATCCTGCTTGAGCCAACATCAAACAAGCTCATGGTAGGTGACTGGAGCATTATAATGTTCCTATTAGATATTGTGTAACATTTTGTCCTCGAACGTTTAATCAATTGATATCCAAAATATCAAGTGATTAACATTTTGGATAAGAGGAGAAAATGTGATTAAACTGAATCTAATTTATATTGAAATGCGATTGTATAAAATGGACTCAATGCACTCCAAACTTAGCATGTACTACGATTACGATGCACATGTTAAGGGGGATATTTTAGTAATGATGAAAAACTCTCAAAGTGTAAATCTTTTGAAATTTATATCAAACACTTTGATTGAATCTTTTTCAATGATTTTTGTTTTGATTGTGATGGAATACCCAAAAGACCAACCATGTACTTAAATTTATAGAGTTATAAGATGGTTAGGCATAGGTATTCACGGATTCGAAGGTTACTCCAACCAAATACGGGTGAATGACAAAGCCATATTCGTCCCCCCGCTTTATTGCTAACTGTTGTAATGCAGGATACTTAAAGATGGAAGTGAAGGTACCTGATTCCAGCTGACTCACAAGATTCATAGCCACATGCTCATACCCGACCGGCATGAAAGCTCAAGTACATGTTTCAAGACTTCCGCTACTCTGATACCGAACGTCTTTCTTGAAGTGACGAAGTATTAAAGTCAAAGAATTTTAAAGAGGTTTCCGTCACTCTGATACCGAACGTCTATCTCGAAGTGACGAAGTGTTAAAGTTAAAGAATTTCAAGAAAGATGCAACATTAAAGCTTTTCAAGTCAACAAATCAAGAAAGGAATGAGCATATCGGTCCAGAACTCACAAGATCACATGGTGGCAAAATTTACAAGATGGTGAAACGAGATTATGCTTGGTTGATGATTTCAAGGTATTCAAGATCACATTCAAGACAAGCTAAGGAATAAGCTCAAGACCTAAAGTCTATGATCACTACATCAAACCACAAGATTAATGATTGAAGTTAAACGAGCTCAAGACTAAAGTTAAAGCATAGTATGCTAAGTTTAAGTTTTTGTAAAATGGAGCGACCTCTCTTAGGGGGAGGTTGTTAGGAATACGAAATTCCTAGGAAAGTGTCGGTCGCTTCCATAAATAAATGTCGTTAGCTCGTTAAGTAATTTTTAGAAACTTACATAGTTAGTTAGCTAAAGGCCCATGGATAAACCCATGCAAGGCCAAGCCCACTATCCATTGTAAGTATATAAACACCTCTCCATGCCTTGGAGATGTGGTTGGTTGCACATTTTTCACACATTAATATATGTTTACTTTTTCTCTTTAAGTGTTCATCCAACCATCTCTCTTACTAAAACAATCTCTTTCACTTTTATCTAGTATGTTATTTGATTAGTCTTTATTAATATTGTTAATGTGCTCAATAATTTGTTTCACAATAGATTATGCTTTGATCTATTCATCTATGTTTAAAAAAAGAGATTTCCCTTGATTAATTATGAATAAAAATTATCTTAATAAAGAAGTTACCATAAAATATTTGATTTTTTCATGAGTCATGTTTGACACCACGTTTAGTAATTAACAAGCATGATTGCTCGCGCGCTGCTGCGGGGCGTTAATTTTTTCTTTTTTGCTGGTTTATTTTTTCCGTCTCATGTTTAATAGTTTGTTTTTTTATATGGGCTTATGTGTTGGGCCTCACGTTTAAAGGTTTTTTTTATATAATTTTATGAGATTTGGGTAAATACGTGTTAAACATTATTGTCCGCGCGTTGATGTTAGGCGTTAATGTTTGGTTTTTTTTATATATTTTGTATAGGTTTATTTTTCCGGTGTTATGTTTAATAATTTGTTTTTTTATATGGGCTTATGTGTTGGGCGTCATCTCGTGGGTGCTTTTTAATCTGAATAAATTAGTACTTTTATAAAAAAAATTCCTATTTTATGCCGAGCAATTTTTTATATTATTTTGTGTGGGTCTATTTTTTCGGTCTCATGTTTAATATTTTTTTTATATGGACTTATGTGTTTGGCCTCATGTCGCGGATATTTTTTTGATCTAAATAAATTAATACTTTTGTAAAAAAAAATTCTATTTTGTGTCGAGCAATTTTTTTTTTTTAAAACTGCCTACTTTTTAAAAAAAAGTGTCAAATGGGCAGCCCAAAATGGGAGCCCAATAGGCCGGGTACTGTAGCAAAGCTGTCAAAACGACAGCGTTTTAACCCATTCATAGTATATATATTAATTATATGCAACAAGTATGATACTAATATTATGCTGGGATGGATGGCTATAATCATCTATATTCAACAATTTACTCTTGTTTTAACAATTTAATATAATCTATAGAATATAGCTTTGAATATTAGAGCACAGAGAGTCGTGGTGCCAAACTCTTGGTGCTAAACTCTAAAAGTGGTGCCACGTCAGCAAAATGAAGTTTGGCACCAGAAATGTCATGGCACCAGAATTCAGTGGGAGTGGTTTGGCACCAGAATTATTTAAAATACACTTATTTATAAAACTAAAAATAAAATTCATTGAAATTAAAAACATTACATTAAAAAACACAATACATAAAAAAAACATAAAATTAAAAGACATAAAATTAAACGAACGCCGCGGCTATGCTTCGACGTCGGGGTCGGAACCGGCTCGTCTTCATCTTCGGTATCTTCGACTTTAAGGTGGTGCGATTCT
>BQNB010159839.1:0-14869 GCA_026074375.1 Tanacetum coccineum | reverse complement strand
CCCCTATTGAATGAAGACAAAAAGGGGAAGATGATTATATGAAGAGCAACTTATAGATCCTGTGGTGGTGACATGGCATAGAGAGTTTAACTTAAGGGGAAGACCTTAAGTTAACGGGAAGCAGTTAGCAGTTTACAAGGAAGTTTTGTTTCATTCAGGGAGATTATTACATCTCAACTTCAGGGGAAGCTTTGGCTTTATGATGAAGTTCGTACACGACTTTGTTTGTTTTGTCATCATCAAATAGAGGAAGATTGTTGGGATTCTAGTTTTGATGAGACAAAATAAATAAAAGAATGAAACATAAGGACTAAATCTAGCGGATCAGAATTCTACAAGCTGGTGGAGAATTATGAAGATTTGGTCAAAGTTCACAAGATTAAGATTAGGAAAGTATTTAATTAGTTTAAATAGTTTCCTTATCATATTAATTTACTTCCTTTGTAAGTCATGATCTCTCCCTATATAAAGAGATCATAGACATAGGTTTTATAGATAGTAGAGTCGACTGATGAGAGTCAAATAGTAAAAGGTATGTGTGTACACCATAGTTAGATAGTTAGTTGGTGTAGCTCCAAGATTGTGTTTGGGGAAAGAGGAAACGTTTGAATGAAAAACCTTGTTCAATAACAATTGTCTTCATTATATTCCGCTGCATAATTGTTATCATTGTTATTGTTTATCCTAGATATTAGATCTAAACAATCTGAGTCTTAATAATGATCTAAGAGGTCTTAACAGACTCCTCAAATAATTCATAAATGGTAGTTTATAATACATTACTATTGCCTTGTTATATAGTGCATGTCTTATATAACTTGCTAGATTGATTGAGCTAATATAAGAGTAAATTTTTGTTTTGCATGTTTTAAAACTCACTGGGTTGGGTTTGTACCGTAATTTTCTCCCCCAATGAAATTTTCAAGTAGAATTGTTTATGACAACTTATTTTAACATAATTAAAATATGTGCAATTTTATCAATGATTGAAATACTTGGACATAAAACCCTTGAGGGTGTCAATCTATGGTTTGATTATTTTACGCGACAAGGCTTAAGGTCCTGCCCTATTTTGTTCGGGAGTTATAATACTTAATTTTTTCCCGCGATAAGATATGCATATACTCTAATTATGTAAAACCTAAAATTGTACTAACCTTAATATTATGTTCACTTGTTGTATATAAAATAGAAATGACTTTTCAATACATAGAAATAAATTATTTTTTTAAACAGTTATATAAAGATGTGTGCATGCTTCTTCGTACGCGTTTTTCGGTACACTTGTTTTTAACAAAAAAATTTATACCCATTAAAATTAAGTCTTTGTCATCCAAGTATAAGATCACTTGTAATTGTTCTTTACTTTAGGACAATCCTTGGTAAATTTAAACTCAAGGTAATAATTATTGTATGGTCAGACCTGAGATAAACTATTATATATTTTATTTTGGACAACTTAAATCAGGTATGGTTGGTTAGACCTATGACCGAGGGATAAGATAGAGCTTAACATGCCAACTTGACATTATTATTTTGGACAATAGTGCCTTGGGCTCCATTTGAACAAAGAGTTACACATGATGCAATTATCGATCGTCGATTACCTTTTAAATTCATCATTACTATTTAACATTCGGATGTAGTGATAGAAGTTCAAGTAAGATCTTAGACCCTTTGAAAAATTAATTGTTATTGTTGATACAACATTAACTAGGATCTCTTTTATGTTTTAACGATGACAAATAAATATTCACAACATGTAAAATAACAAATGATAGCCAAAATCCGTAAAATCGGATTTGCAAGTCTGGCGCGCTAGGCACGTGTCAGCGAGTGGCCAGGGCGCCACATGCGAAATCCATTTTACGAATTTTGCTTTGTCGGCTTTCCTCTTACCCGACACATGTGGAAACTTCAATAAAGGTATGTACATGATATTTGAGCATTTATGAACACTCCAAAAAAGGTTTAGAGTTAGAGAGGAGAAAAAATAAATCCTCGTGTTTTTCAACAAAATGCCAACTCAAATCTTTTATCAAACGCCTCTAGCCAAGGCCGAAACTTCTTTCTAAACCTAGTATGAAAATACTTTCAACATACCATCAATCAAAAGTAATCATTTGACCTTAATATGGATTTAAGTTGTTTCTAATCATGTAACGGGTTTTACTCCCGTATTGGTCAAACTAAGTCAAATGTTACTTTGCGTAAACGCATCCTTTCCCGTTATGGGATATGATTTACTTAATATACAAAGCTGTAGATGTATCAAATCACTTAACCCTCTCCAAGGCATGGAGTGGGGTATTTATACCAACCACTAGGCCGGTCACATACGGATGACTTATGTTGACCCGGTTAGCTTGGTAAGTTTACAAATATTATGCTACGAGCTATACTATTACACTTTTGGAAGTTACCGAGTCTTTTCTCGATTTCTAATAATCTCCCCCTAAGGGAGGTCACTCAAATTTACAAAAATTTAAGCTTAGCATTCTATGAATGTCTTCAATCTTTAGCTTGTAGTCTTGTTATCTTGATCTTTATCTTGTGGATCTTGATGTAGCAAACTTTAAGCTTTTAGGCTTTAGCTTGTATCTTTATCTTGACTTATATGTGATCTTGAGCTTCTTGATATCATCAACCAAGCATAATCTCTTTTTGCCATCTTGTAATCTTTGCCTTCTTGTGATCTTGTGGCTTCTAGACCGACATGCTCATACTTTTCTTGATTGTTGAAAGCCTCTGTAACCATCTTTCTTGAAATTCTTTAACTATAACACTTTGTTACTTTATGGAGGACATGCGGTATCACTTTAATACTTCGTCACTTTAAGAAAGATGTACGGTATCAGAGTAGTGGAAGTCTTGAAACATGTACTTGATCTTTCATGATGTCTTTACATACGTCGGTCAAGTATGAGCATGTGGTTTTGACTTCGACTTGTCATCGGGTAACTGCTGCCACCATCAGGAAATCTGCATGAATAGGTTAGTGATAAACAACATATATAGACGAAAGTGGCTTTGTCACTTCGTCGAATACGGTTGTAATAACCATGGTTCCCTGTTAATCAGTATAAATACTGCTTGTGATCAGGTAGAATTTTAAGGAATCTCCTTGACAGGGTTTCGCAGCTGCACTAGCCATTCTCATTACCGGAGCGTCTCAAAGTAGAAAACATGGTAAGAGTGAACCGTTAAGTCACTATCTTCCCGATTAAGTCATCAATTCGTGTTCATCTTTCCTATGTCTAGATACCCTTGCGAGACTTTACATGGACATAAGATTGAAAAATGATTTAAAAAATCAGTCGGTGTGTTAAGATGCAAACGATTTTTATAACACACCAACAGTTTTATCTTTTTTAAAATTCATCTGTTAATTCATAAGCTGGACCGAATCGATATCCAGTATCAAAAGTTCGATCTGTGTAGGATCTCACAAGTCACCTACCACAGAGCTTGTTTGATGTTGGCTCTGGAAGGATTTTCATCGTCACTGTGAATACTTTTAGGCATCACTCTGATGTTCTGGCAAAATCACAAGGATAATGCGTAGGACTCTTGATATATTTTTTGTTTTCACATTGTGTGAATTAGTAAGCATATTTTAGATAAGTATCCTAATGAGATTTATGGATAATCTATTTAATGGCTCTAGACTCGATAGTGCACTTTGGTTTTTAGTAATCGAAGGCTGGAGCAAACTGCCACCTTTTCAATACCAAATAACTTGGAGTGAGAGAGTCGATAGAAATGTGTTTAATCTCTGTAAGAAATGAAACAAGAGTCTTTTGAGAGACCTTGAGTGGCTGGGAAGGGTTGTGCATTGCGTCACTGGGTCCATGACGACTGTGTTCAATACCAGACTATAGCTTAGTGTTTCTGACAGTTTATGTATTGACTCGGTTTCTGCCTAAGTGTATGAAGGGCTTCTTTCTTTTCACCCTTTATCCTTACAATTCTTTTTCATTCTTCAACCCCTTCAGTGCTTACCGAGACTTCATGACTAGTACCTTGTTGGGTTTGTTCCAATACTAGCTCCATCTCAGTCGGCACTATTCTCTTATTCTCACTTTTACTCCTTTTTTATATCATACCTATGGACTTCTACACTAACTAGTAGAATGTCCCTGGGTAGATCCCTTTGGTTCTGGCTGGATCATGGGAATGAATACCTAATCCTAACCACCTTATAACTCTAAGTAATTACAAACATGGTCGGTCTTTTGGTATTATTCTCAGCCTAAAAACCATTTGAAATGCTCCCCCTCAACATGTACATCGATATTCAGAAATGTTTAGCACATGAAGGGTGAAGCTTGCACTTGAGCCTTTAAAATCATATCTTTAGCCATATATTTTAATCTGTTAGAGAGAGAGAGAGAGATGGAAGAGAGAAACATATGAAAAACACACTAAATGTGTGTGTAAAAATGATTCAACCAACACCCTCTCCATGTGTAGAGAGGGTTTAAATAAGTCTTACATGCCCCCATAAAACAGGCTATGGTGTGGGCTTACAGTGGGTAAAGACCCGACCCAATACCATAAGTCATACGATTACTGTTCCAACTACGAGCTATGCTAAATATGAAATACATGGGGTGACCGAGTCTTTTTCTTAATCCTAATAATCTCCCCCTAAGGGAGGTCACCCTGGAAAATATAATTTGAATCCTATCATTCTATGAGTTGATCTTTTACTCTAACTCGTAGTCTTTGATTCTTCAAGTGCTATCTTTGTACGGCAAGTAGTGATTTTAGATCATAGTTCCTTTGACTTGTCTTTGATAGTGGTCCTTGAACATTCTTTGAGATCATCAGCCACAGTAAATCTCTTAATCATCCTTGTTGTGAAATATTTCCTCCATGTGATGTTGTGACCTTCGGACCGGCAAGCTCACACTTTTCTGGATCATGATAGCAAGCGTCAAAGTTGCAGAAGCTGTGTTGTAGGTCTTTCAGCTATCATTAGGTCTTTGATTAGGAATATGAAGTATGAGCATAGGGTTATGACTTGACATATCTATGGCCAGCAGCTGCAACTGTCAGGATTCCTGCAAATGTATGTTAGTAATAAACAAACGAAAGTGTCTTTGTTCACTTTTGTTGAATAAGGTTGTAAGAACCACGGTTCCCCGTTGATCAGTATAAATACTGCCTGTGATTTGGTAAAATTCCTAAGAATCTCCTTGACAGGATTTCGCAGCTGTACTAGCCGTTCTCAATACCGGAGCATCTCAAAGTAAACAATGCGGTATGAGTGAATTAGTAAGTTATAAACTCACTAATTGAAGAGAAAAAAATGGATTTGAAAATCGATCGTCGCGTCACTCATGAAATAGCTTTTGTGACACTTTGAGAGTTTTAATCATAAATCATAATTTTCCATCCAATGTCAATTCACTTCCTGGAACAAGTTTGATTCATAAAGAATTGCACCATCGTTGCTTTCCAGTTGTCACAAATTTAATCCATAATGGATCTCACATGTCACCTACCGTAGAGCTTGTTTGATGTTGGCTCTAGCAGGATTTCCATCGTCATTGTGAAAAACTTGCGTATCACTCGGATGTTCTGGCAACACCACAAGGATAATGCGTAGGACTCTTAAGATATTACTTGTTTTCACAGTATGTGAAGAACAAGTATAAGTTGGATTAGTGTCCTAGCAAAATTTGTAGATGATCTCATGGCTCTAGACTCAATAGTATGTTTTGAATTTAAAAGTCAGAGGTTGGAGCACACTGCCACCTTTTCAATACCAACTAACTCGAAGTGAGAAAGTCGATAGTAATGAGTGAATCTCCGTGAGAATGAAACAAGAGTCTTTTGAGAGACCTTGAGTGGCTAGGGAGGGTTGTGCAGCGTATCACCGGGTCCATGATACTTTTCTTCAATGTCATAAATCAACTACATGATTCTGACAACATGTGTATTGACCCGGTTTATGCCTAATGTGTAAGGAGGGCTGCTTTCTTTACACCCTTTATCTTAACATTTCTTTTTCATTCTTCAACCCCTTCAATGCTTACTGAGACTTCATTACTAGTACCTTGTTGGGTTTATTCCAGTACTAGCTCCATCTCATTCGGCACTATTCCCTTTTTCTCATACCTATTCACTTTACTCCTTTTTTGCATCATACCTAAGGACTTCTACACTAACTAGTGGATTATCCCTGGGTAGATCCCTCCGACTCTGGTGAGATCATGGGTACAAGTACCTAACCATACCATCCTTATAACTCTGATAAAGTAAGTGCAGGGTCGGTCTTTTTGTACTGTTCTCTTTGCCTTAAAACCAATTGAAAATCAACCAAGGTACTTGTGATATAGATATCAATGCCATTGTACCTCGATTGTTTTAATTATTTAGAAACGCTCCCCCTCAACAAGTGCGTCAATTTTTGAAATTGTTTGGCACATGGAGGGAGGAGTACCTGCTTGAGTCTTAATAGATCACATTTTTATCAGATTTAATATTTAAATCACATTCTCTCCCCTGATCAAAAATTTCAAACCCTTTGAGATTTAGGATCTCAATTGATTTAAATATGTTAGAAAATTTAGGAGAAAATGTGGTCTGATTAAATACAAGCCGATATTGGAACATCTTAATGCTCCCCCTCAATTTATAAGGGATTCTGTTAGTGTCAGTTATGATGAGTTTATAAATGATTTGGAGTTTAATGAGAAACTCATGAAAAATTCATAAATTGACACATAACACTCATTACCACACTACTTATTGATGTAAAAGATTATGTATGAGACAGGACCTGAAATGTTCAAACTGAAAGTGATACAGTCATTTTGTCTATGTTAGCAATCTGTAGTCCGTCTCGATACTCTCCAGATGGAAGTTGTCATAGCTTCCCCCGAACCAACAATTCTTTCTTGAGTAGATTCAAATCTTTCTTGCATGTCGCACTAAGAAGACTTGATGTATAGAGCCCAAATATCCAAAGTACACAAAGATTTCGAAACCGTAACACCAAAGTCAATTAAGTCCCTGATGAGCGTATTTCTCCTTACAAGATAGTGATGATATAAATTGAAACACCAAGGTTAGCTAAGTCTCGGATGACACAATTATTCCCTCTAAATAGCAAAAATGATAATACCTAAGTCAACTAAGTCTCGGATGTAAACACTTCTTCCTACAGGATAATGACTATCTAAAGGTATCATCATACCTATGTGTACCTCTTTTATCAAATATTTCTACTCCTTTTTTAAGACTAAGCATAGTGTTGACCGTTTAAGGGAGCATTAATTGAATCAGAAACACTTCAAGGCTTTTAAAACAATGTGATTATATCCAAACACTCCTAAGCCTTTTTTGAAACTATGGGGTGTTGTCAATATTGGTCGTTTGTAGTTTATAGCCTGAATTCACTAAGTCTTAAATTGTAAATAAGTCCACAAAGTTTTAAACAAATGACATCTAAAGCCCTTGTAGTTAATATAAATTAACTCCCCTGGAAAATGTGATCCGTCATTATCAAAAACTCTATCCTTGTATACCTTGACTTATTTTGAAAGACTGTTATAAAAGATTATTTGATGACACGTTTCCCCCCTCAAATAATGACCCGTTTCTATTTAAAGAGTTGTAGTCATAGTTTGAGTGGTTGAATTAGCTTTTAAATCTTTTTTGTCAAATTCCTTAAAACACTGATCCATTGTAAAGACAACTTTTTACCACCATGGCTAACACAAATAATTTTTGAAGAATCATAAAAGATAAATTATTTGGTTAAAAAGAAGACTTTTTTTCTTTATCGAGGGTGCAACCGTCTTTTTGGCGACGTGCTTTCCTCATTTTGAAAAACCGGGTTGCATATCAGAAATAATAGCAAGCCATATTGACATGTTTTAAAAGCTTTTTGAATTTCTGCTCGAACTTCGTTTAAAGACCCGTGTCATTATTGAATGACATTTCTAGGTCCGTAAATGTTATCGATAAACAGAAGACATGTCTTGAAAACTCTTTTTGGTATTTTCTATTTTATATTTTTGTATTTGATTTTCTTGGTTTTATATTTTTGTATTTTGATTTTTTGAAAAGTTTTATGAAAATGAATTTTTTTAATGATTTTATATATTATTCAATTTAAGATGATGTTGACCTGAATACCGAAATGAAGATGTCATTCTGTTCGTTGTAGAAGTCTGTAGTCAACATCTCTTAAACTTCCACCACCAAAGCTTTCGAGGCTCCTGAATATTCGTCTTATTTTGAGCATCCTCATCTTGAAGCTTTGATAGCTTCCCCAATATTTTCCTAACAAGTACATAATGATTAAGAACAAGAACTTCCACGAAGCTTCCAATGCTGATGATGTCTTCAGTGGCCTTAGATCTACTTGAAGGCTCAAATTTCTTCATACACTTCTGGTCATCTCGAAGTTTCTGAATTAGCTGCATGTCTTGAAAAACTTCATTTTCCTGCACTTCTGGTCATGTCGAAGTTTTCTAGAATCTGCTTTTCATTTGACTTCAAGTCTGCACTCCACTATGAATCATCTTTGTAGTATACCTTTTTTTTGTAGGGGGGCGCAATACTGACATAGTGCCGAACTAAGTAACCCTACACTTCTGGTTATAGGGAAGCTTCTGAATTAGCTTCCCCTAATTCATGCCATATTTGTTTTTTAGAAGAAGCTTTCATATGCTTCCCCCCCAAACGAGCAATCCTCTCTTGAGTAGTTTCAAAGCTTTCTTTCAAGCTTAGAATGATTAAGTACACAGCGAAATAAGTAGCAAACCACATCAAATATTACTGCTCCTTTTAAAAAATAAGCATAGTGATTATCCGTTCGGGGAATCATCAAATAGATCAACAACGTATCTTCTCAACTTGAAAAATTCTTCTCACTTTTCTTCCTGCTGGAAGCTGAAGTAATGCATAACAAAAGTGTCAAGAGAGCGGTACCCCCATGTGTTAAAGTGATGATGCAATCAGTCTCATTATATGAAGCCCAAAACCCCGAAGTACACACTCAATCCCATCAATAAAGTCGAAAACGTAGCTTCAAAATCAATTAAGACCCGAAAATGCACTTTTCTCCCTTCAGGAAATTGCATATGAGAATTGCTACATCAAAGTCAACTAGGCCCCGAGTGTAAGTAATTTATCCCATATGTAGTCTAAATGATAACACCCAAGACAGTACCATAAAAAACAACTAAGTACCGCATGTAGTTCTAAAGGTTAACACCATACAGTTACCATAAAAATCATGTAAGTCCAGATGAACTGATTTTAAATTGTTCACCTATATTCACCAAAGTTCAACTAAGCCTGAGTGAAAGCAATTTTTTCCGTATGTAGTCGAAATGATAACACCAAGACAGTACCATAAAAACAACTAAGTACCGGATGTAGTCAAAATTACAGCACCAAAGCAATACCATAAAAATCAAGTATGTCCCGGATGAACACATTTCTTCGTGTGGGATACTGACTAACTGGAGGAATCATCATACAATTGGGTACCTCTATTATCATTAGAAATTGTTTCTTACATCTCTTCCCCTATTTAGGTGGAATAATACACCAAAAGCAACGAGTTAAACAATGATTTTCTCTACGATCATGACATTTGTCTTCCCGGAATGACCTCAAATAAGAAGAAGGTATGAAGTTTGTCACTCTTGTAACTCGTTGTGGCTTTCAGATTATGTCTCCTTCCCCTTGCTGGTTTTTATTACCTCAGGAATTAGCAAAACATTGTATGCACATATACTTGAAATCTTGTGAGAAGAATAAAATTAACCCAAATGTATCCTGTGAGAATCAACTGCTGATTAAATCTCTACTCATTAACTCTCTCTGATTATCTTTACCAACCCCTTTGTAGGCTATTTGAAGTAACCACTGATGGAGTAAACCCGATATACTAAATTTGAAACTGAAGTAGAATTCCTCCTTCTTGTGACTTAAGCTTGCACTAATGTTGGAAGAACGGTGTAGAGAATTTGTGCTCCAAGCAAATCTCTAAGTACTTTATACACTCAACTAGAAGCATGAGAAGTACAACACCTCTTGAACCTATCCACATCATCTTCTGCGTGTGACACTGAGTACTACAACGTAGCTCCTTTAAGTGATAGTTATCCAGGTCTTCAACCATCCACCTCGACTTCTAGAAACTAGATAAACCAAGTCTTCAACTTAAATCTTAAGCTCGAGCAAGTTATCATGGAAATTCATGCATCCAACCAACCCCGACTTCAAGATAAAATAAGAGCACGCCTTCGTGAAATGCAACTTCAATCTCAAATAAGTGATACCCAATCAACTCTGTAGTCACTTAGAAAAATTAATTCCAAATCTAGCCAATAGAATTTAAGCTTCATAATTCTTTATAAAGTTGATCCCGATCTCGTCACTTCAAAGATTGTTTAGTCACTTTGTCATTTTAAACACCGATTATGACCATTATCACTTAATATGACAAGATTATTCCATAAGTAACCAATTAATACAAAATTTGTAAAGAAATTTGTAATAATTCTTACTACACGTCAACACCAAATTTGGCACATTAATAGTGTCACTATTCGGCCCAATCTTCGGTTCAAACCAATTTCCAGCCCAATATACAAATCTTTAATTTCAACCGCAGCCCAACTCAAAAGTAATATAACCGGCCAAGTTAAAATTGACACAGCCTACATTTTTGTTTAAAATAGCTAGCCCATGAGTTTTATTTAAAGAAACCGGCCCAACATCACATTTGTTAGGCCTCGCTGCTTATACTCTCGGCCCATGTCTGTTAACATAGCTAGCCCAACACCAATAATAGGCCAGTCAGCCCATACTCCCAACATTAACAACATTCGGCCCACTTTCTTTATTCTAATACACCGGCCCAACGACTTCTAATATCCAAACAAGCAGATATATATTGCCCCAACCCTAATAAATCTTACAGTTAACCCTAAACTACATAATACTCCACCACCTAAACATTTCTTTGTAGTCAACAACCAACTCTTAAATCCCTACCATTTTAAATCTCACGCAGCTACAAGAGATAATAAGCATGATCATAGCTTTTCCTCTTGTATACATAGCTACACAACAACATCCATACATCAAACTCCTCAATTAATTCTGCTCCTAAACCCATGAGATTATTGATGGCTTCAAGATCTTTAAATAAAGGTCTCAGGTAGGTTTATCTTTTTGGTATTAGTTTGTATTTCAATCAAAACAAAGAAAACTATAACAGATTTGTTATAAGTTTGTCTTTATATTCGAATATTAAATGAAAAGGCTTTGCCTTTTTATAGATCTATGATGAAGTATATTTTCGTGTGATGGGATCTTTTAAAGGTCTTGAATTAATTTGAAACACACGAAAATTAAGTCTGAGATCTTGATTATCTTTGTGTTTCGAGTCTTGTTGTTGGAGTTGGAAGAGATGGAGATGTGATGGATAATTTGGACGATAAGATTAGGTAGATTTGTGGATTTTTTGGTTAAAATAATGTGACAAATGGATTTGATGTTGTTTGTGGGTTTCTGTTGTTGTCGTTGTTTAACATAGAGTCTGTCTCTCATTCATCATTTCTGTTTGGACCTTGTCACGACCCGGTTGTGATGATTTATCAAACTCAGTGGGTTGACCCGAGTCAACTCGGTAAGAACTGAGTTGACTCGGTTTGGGTTTGTGGTAATAACTCGCTGCCAAGCAACATAGCCAACTCGCTACTGAGTTAAAAATTGGGCAGAGTTTTGTTTAGATTTGGCATAGATAATTTGTCTTCTTATAACCTGTGTCAAATCGCTACACAAACTCTCTAGTATTACCTGGCAACTCGCCACACTAACTCACTAGTAAGATCTGCCAACTTACTACCTGTTGTTTTTTTTGTCTTTTAGCAAAAAAACAAAAACAAAAAAGTTTGTCCTTTAACATATAAATTTTTGGATCTATGTTCCCTGACCATTTCATCAACTCGCTACAAAGAACTCCAAGAACCTATAAATAATAAGCCAACAAATAACAAACCATCCAAAGATCTTTGACTAGAAACAATAGATTTATTTTGGACATGAACTTGTAACATATTAAACAGAAACTCAAACGTGACAAAATTGGCAAAAGTGATAGATTTTGAGACAAGTGACAGATTAGTAAATACCAACCGGACCACACAACATGTAAACCGGCCCAAGAACGCAACCTAGGCTCTGATGCCAATTGCTAGAAACAAAAGAATCAATGATCCGGTTGATGTTATTATAATGTCGGGTGGCCGACCGGAATACCAGTCGACGGTGGTAAAAGCCTTAGAGAGAGAAAGTTAGAGAGAGAGATGGATGGGAAAACACACTAAAGAGTGTCCGTGAAATGAATTCTTCCAACACCCTCTTCATGTGTGGAGAGGGTTTAAATATGTCTTACAAAATGCCCCTAAATTAGGCTATGGTGTGGGCTTACAGAGGGTAAAGACCCGGCCCAACACCATAAATCATACGATTACTAACAAAACTATGAGCTACGCTAAACATGAAAATACACGGGGTGACCGAGTCTTTTTCTTAATCCTAACAACCCCTACACTTGAACTTTTACATACTCGATTATTTACAATCTAACTAATGACCCGATTTGAGGTGTATCAAAATAACATGGAGCTTATTAAGCTCTATTGGGGTAATAAATTACTTCTTCTCAATTTCTTCATAAGATGAATACTACCATGAATCCCAATCTTCTCAAAACAGTATTTACAAGGATAAGGACTTAGCAACCGTATACTCAAATAATTAACTTGGGTTAAAACAATAATGTACTAAAAACGAGTACATACAAGGTAGGCTAAGGCGATTTAGGTGTAACGATTGATTTAAGGGTGACAATGCTCTTCATTAATAGTCCGGCTTAACTAGAAAATTACGAGAACCATAAAAAAGGTAGGCTCAGAGGGTTGTACTAGGGGTATCATGCACTAAAAATGAGTGCATGGCAAAGGTGTGGGATAGTTATATAGTCGATGTGACCATAATAAAATTTACAGGTTTAATACATCGGTTAATCCTAGTGCCTCTTTTCTAGCAAATCCTAATACTTACTATGTGGTCTAGAGATGCATCACTAAAACAAGTTTTAGAATTTAATATACTATCGGTACACTCATATAATTTAATACCGATACCAATGCTCCAAAAAAGGCGACAAAGACCATACGTACACATCCATAAAGATGGAATAGACACATAAGATAGCATTCAAACCTTAAGTCGAGAAGCTAAATGTATAAATTATCTTGGGTATCAATAATGGATACCCGAATTCTAAAAGATCTAAAGGCGAACCTCACATTTTTTGGGTCGAATTTTGAGGGTTTTTATACTAGTCATACACATTCCTATCCATGAGACGCTATTAGTAATCGGTTTTCGTCGATATGTGTCATAAAATTTTTTAAATTTGGGTCAAAATCACCTTTTAGTTTTGATATATTACCCATCATTTTACGAATAAAGCAAATGACAAATAAAGGAATAGTTTCTAAGGCTTATTTTCCCCCTACACTTAAGTTGAACATTGTCCCCAATGTTCTATAGAAGTACCCGTAAAAACGAATAAAGGGATAAGAAAACAAGGAAAAGAAACTAGTACTCCCCTGGTTTGCTCAATAATGGAGAAGAAACATGCGATAACTAGTTAAATCGTCCTCCAAGAATCATCCAATGAAACTTCTTAAGAACTTCCAAGCTTCTTCTCATCAAATATAACCTGTAATCAAAGACAAAGACAACTAAACCAAGCATAAAATCGGCGGGATGGATATAAATATAACGAGAATTTAAGGTTTTGACTCTATGAAAGCAGTAAAGATAGGATGAGAGTAGTGATGTAATTATATGTTTATGCAGGTTTACAAAAGAATTATAAATTCTGCTTTTAGTAAAAATCAAAAAGATTCTCGAGGTACTCTTTCTCTTATAGCGCTCTTTCCTTCCCTTCGAGCTAGCCAGAAGAAATCCATTTCTTTTTAAATATTGCACATTTTATTTTTCAGAAATACTAAAAAAATTTGAATTTTTACATTCCTGGAGACGCGACACCGTCGGGTGTTAATCCCAACGCCGTCTCCAGCGTCTGTGAAAAATTCTTCTTCGTTTTTTATGAGAAATTTCCTACACGTAATTTTATTAGTTAAAACTGAATAAAGCACTACATGAAAACTTGGAATTAATCGTTACAATCATATGAATCGAAACTGACGCGAATTAATCTAAACAATTTATTTTAAATGTTTGAATTTGGTTCTAAAAATCTGGATATATTCCCCTACACTTATTTTGTTGCAAAATATCTTTGATTGCAAATAAGATGAAGTTATAAATAAACAAAGCATGATTACAAAATTCATTCAAACATAGTAATACAAACAATAAAGAATTAAAACACTCGACACTCCTAAGTGCGGGAAAGATAAACATCAGGTTGCCTCCCAAGAAGCGATTTTCTTTATTTACGAGTCTTGTAGCTAGACTCGAAGTCACACGTCCTTACGTAACTTCTCCTTTATCATCCAGTGTTATTGTTGGGATTAAAAGCCTCTTGATGCTGTTGAGAAGTCACTACTGCTAAGTGGAAGCTAAGACTGTTAAGGTATTAGTTACTGCTGCTAAGTATAAATTAGTGTTGTTAGTAATCTTAATGAAAAATATGCTAAGTCGTTAGTAGTGCTAGTTACTACTGCTAGTGTAAGTTACTACTGCTAGTGTATATTAGTATTGCTTGTTACTACTACTATTATAACTTACTACTGCTAGTATATGTTACTACTTCAAGTTACTACTGGTAGTGTAACTTATTACTGCTGAT
>BQNB010159838.1:0-14869 GCA_026074375.1 Tanacetum coccineum | reverse complement strand
GAAGGTTGAGAGACTCCAATCAAAGGAAAGAGAGGAATTGATAGATGAGGAAAAAGCAAAACTATTTATGGAACTGATGGAGAAAAGAAGAAAGTATTTTGCTACCCTCAAAGCACAAGAAAAGAGAAACAGACCTCCTACCAAGGCACAAAAGAGAACTCAAATGTCTATTTATCTTAAGCACATGGGTGGATATACATACAAACAACTAAAAGGAAAGAGTAAATACCTTTGTAGCTATGGGTTCTGAGGTACAGGAAAACAAAGAAAAGAAGGAAGAAGGTAGGGAGGAAACAGCTAAAGGTAGCAGAAAGAAGATGCTTGGAAGAAAAAGAGCAGGGAAAGAACAGCAGAAAGAATCCTCAAAGAAACAAAAAGTAGAGGAAGAAAAAGAGTCAGAGGAAGTTGAAGAAGATGATGAAGTTGAGCTAAAGAAGCTTTTGGTGATTAAAAAGGATGAAGATATAGCAATTGATGCTATACCACTTGCTACCAAATTACCAGTGATTATTGATTATAAGCTTCATAAAGAGGGGATGTTAGTACATTATCAGTTGATAAGAGCAGATGGAAGTTCCAAGAGATACTCTTCAATGATAAGGATGCTACAAGGAATAGATAGAGAAGACTTGGAAGCTCTTTGGAGGATAGTGAAGGCAAAGTATGGTGATACAAGGCCTGAAAATGAATTTGAAAGAGTGTTGTATGGAGATTTGAAAGTTATGTTTGAACCAGACATAAAAAGTGATGTATGGAGAATGTTGCAAGGATACAGGGTGACTATTTGGAAGTTGATTGATTCATCTGGAGTTCACTTTGTAAGGTTTGATAATCTTCACATTTTTATGTTGGTTGAAAGAAGATACCCCCTCACACCAATTACCATCACCAATATGCTCAACAAGAAACTTCAAACTGATCATCAAAATGAGATGTGTTATCAACTGCTGAAGCTTATGGTAAAGCAGCGAAAAGGAAAATGAAAGGTTTGAATGCATCTTCCTGAAGTGTGATGAAGACTTTTAAAGAAGAAACTTGAAGATTCAGAAGATGAACATCAAGTTTAGGGGAGGATTGTTGGGTCTTAAAAGACTTCATGGATTCTTAGAAGTTACTGCTGCTCAGTGCTGCTGGTGGAAAGATTACAACTGTTTGAAGACTTTCTACTGTCAAGAGGATAAAGACGCGTTAAAGAGATAAAGATTGTTTGGAGAACAAGAATACGTGTGAAGATAAGTGTTGAGATATTTATGTACAAGATATACATGTATTTATTTAGAAGATTACGTTTATGTTTAGAAAAGATTGAGATATCTTAGGAATATATTGTAAGCCGACTAGGACTCCTTAGTCTATAAAAGGAGGCTCTAGGGCATTAGTTGTATATCTCAATAACACATCTATCACATCTATCTTCACAAACACACATACACAGATCCAGAGATTAAGAGTCTTGTAAGCTTCAAGGTTGTAACCCTAGTACTAAGATAGAGTACTCGTATTATTATCATTAATAATATTGAAGCGTTTTGTTACATCGTGTGTTCATTCATTCATATTCACTGTTTCATTGATATATCTTCTAGATATTAAAGAGTAGATTCCGCATACTCTTTGATATACACACAAAGTTTCTACTATTGTTATTTTGGATTTATCCAAGGTAACATACTCTTTACAAGGTAAAGAATCGATCAAGATTTAGGATCAACACCCTAGGACTTTGTGATCTATACATCTCAGCATACCTAACTGACTTTTTAACTGGTTTTTCATGATTTTCAGGTTTGACAAACTTTATCTTTTTATCAAGAAAAACTGTTTCTTTATCAACATTAAGTGAAACCAACAAAACTACGTTGTTTCTTCTGTACATGTTCTTTTTACCAAAGAGTCATCAGAAATTTTCCTTAGAACCATCCTGATTTATTATTATCAACAAACAATGTTAGAGACCACTTCTTACTATCCTCAGAACCATAACTTTTGAATTCAGGCTCATTGAATTCATCAAAACCAGAATAAGACAAATCAAGCTTTTTAGGTCGATTATAGATTAAAGGATAGGATGGAGGAACAAAATTATACCCTAAACCCTTTTTACTTTTGTCAGTTATCTGACTCCCTAACAACTTGTGTAGGTCTTTTGAGGCTTTATCAAATTTCTCAAATTTAAATTCAATGCCCTCTTTTTCTTGTTTAACTTTTTCAAACTAACTTTTAAGCACATTTATTTCATAGTCTTTACAAGCTACTTCCCTTTTAAGAACTGCAACTTCTTCACTAAAAAGAACCACATTCTTTCTATATGTGATAAGTTGTTCTTCAACAGTTGCTAAACCTCTTTTATAAGTAGCTGTTGTAATTTTAGTTTGATTAAGCTTAACAATTAAATCATCACACTGTTTCTTAAGAGTTTCATAGTTTTTCAAACAAGTTTTAGAGCAAGTTTTATCATTGTATATCTCAGAGCCTGAAAACGCCATTAGAGCCATGTTTGTCTGAACCTGTTCTTCTGCCATATCACTCTAGTCAAAACCTACACCATCTATAGCCAACATTGCTTTGAAATGTGCTTCCAGTTGTTAACATGCTTTCAAGTGTGTTCTTGATTTCTGAAACTGGGCCCTCTTGTTTTCCTTTGGTGCCTAACACTTCCTGTCAAAGTGTCCCATCTTACAATTGAAACACTCTACGTTGGATTTATCATACCCAGCAGTATCATTAGCATTAATGAAAATTTTCTTTCCCGTCCTCTGAAAGTACCTCTTTGCCCTCATACTTAGTAGAGAGAGCTGCCACTTCAAATCCATTGCTTCCAGATCATCTTTATGAATTTTCTCTAAGTCCTATTATAGGACATTAGAACCATTGGGATTCTCAATCATGAAAGCATACATAGCATTGTCACTGAAGCTAGCAGTACTAACATGAGGACTAGCAGCGTTAACATTAGGGCTAACAATACTAACTTCATATGCAGGTTTAGCTGTATTAACATCATTAGTACTGCTAGTGCTTGGAGCAGTCATAAAGGCCAAGTTTTGAGCACCACTACTTGCACCAACATATTTCTTTACACTTTGTTCAATAATTTTGAAGTTGTTGTACAAATCATCGATGCTCATTGTTTCAATTTCAGCCTTATTCATCCAAACTACAACATGAGTATTCCACTCAGGTGGCAAGCTGCTCAAAAAATTTGAATTTAGGTCTTCTTAAGTGATGACTACACCTAAAATTGCAAGTCTACTAACAATCTTCTGAAGTCTGTTAAAGATAGAGTCAAGAGACTCTGTGCTTGATGCACTAAAATTTTCATATTGTTACTTCAAAAGTGTCTTTTGTGTTTTCTTAGTGGCTTCATTACCTCTAAATCGTGTTTCGATAGCAGCAAACATTGTTTTAGCATCATTGTACTGACTGAAAGTAAGTTGATGTTCATTGGAAAGAGCCATGAGAAGCAATCTTCTAGCCTTCACATCATTCTTCTTGTTGGTCTTTTCTTCAGCAGTTATAGGTACTAACATCTTTGTAACTGATGTACCATTCTTTTGTGCTGTTTGTGGTACAGATACCCATTAGTTACCATTCTCTATGACCTCTCATAAAGCATAGTCTTGTACCTAGAAGTACTGCTTGATTCTTATCACCCACATCTCATACTCACTAAGTTTGAGTATGGGTAGCTTAGCAGTAGTGTTACTCTGTGCAGATTCAAATTTCATATCTTCTAGATGAAAGTTTCAGAACACAAGGCTCTGATACCACTTGTTGATCCCAACTAGATCTTACAAACCTTGTTAAAGGGTTAGATATATTGAATTGATTCAAGACAACTATGCTAGAAACTTTGTAGACACTAAGAGTATAAAGAATCTACTCTTTAGTACTTAGACGAATATGAATGTAATAGTAAACAGTGATGCAGTAGAATGAATGAACAATGAATATAACCAAAAAGCTTCAATATTATTATGATGAATAATAGTACTATGTCTAGTACAAGGGTTTATAACCTTGAAGCTATGAATGTGTCTATTGAGATGTGTTTACAACCATAACCTAGGATCTCCTTTTATACACCAAGGAGTCCTTTACAAGATACAAATCTTCTAAACTTATATAAGATATCTACGTATCTTCTAATTATATAAGATATACACAATAAGTTCATACATATCACTTCACACATCTTTATCATTCTTTGACAGTTGTAATCTTCATGCAGCAGTACAAAGTCTTCCAGCAGTACTAAGTTTAGTACTAGCAGTACTAACTTTCTTTTGGCAGTACTAACCTAATTAGTACTGTTAGTTATATCTTGAGCGGTATTAAGTTCTTGAACTAGAAGTACTAACTTGTAATGATTTATTCCCAACACACAGCGATAGGACTAAGAGAATTTCAGGAAGCTCTAGGAGTTAGTCACCAGTCAGCTCGGACGTCACCCATCGACACCTTGTTTTAGGAATTATGTATTAGCTTGTATTAGAAGTTGTAGTATCAAGAAAACCATGTAATACTCTTGAGGGAAGACAATGAAACCCACTATCTATCGGATCATCGTATTATGGAAATTTCGTCAATATTAACTTAGATTCCTTATTTACTTTACCAAATAATTGATCTTGTATTTTTTATGAGGTTTTGAAGGATATACCTCTCGGGTATTAGCCATTTATTATGAAGATCTGATGTTTGGTATTAGTTTATCTCGAATTTCTTGATTTATCGTGAATGTTGTTTATGTTTATCAATTTATACTTGTTTACGCGCTTTTGTATGCGACCTTCATTAAACTGGTCTAGTGATACGACCAAGGAGATTCTTATGAGTCCGGAATAGTCTCCATATAGTTTATTTTTTTATACATAGAATCATAGTATCACAAAACATTATCCTTCTAAGTCTGTGTCTAGGATACGCTTCGGGCTTAACTAGTTAATTGGATATTGCCAATACACTGATCGTGTTGACTAGCAGGTGACCTAGATAATTCAACAAGCAACGTTCTGATTCCATTGGATAGTTGGAAAAGTGGACTACTAGTGTATAAATTACCATTAAGCAGTAAGTGGGTAAAGTCTCTATGAGCTAGGGTTTAACAGACCATTGCTTTAATCCCTAAGATAGATTATAATTAGCAAATAAAGATGCTTTATGTGGATACTTTAATTGTGATAGAATTAATGTGTCTAGGTCTTAGGATGCTTGTTAGCCTCAAGTCTTAAGAATGAATATGTCGACGCCGAGAGAAGAAATCATTGCACTACATACAAACCAACTTTCTAATCAGATTATAATGGTTAAATACAGTTTTTTATATTTGCTCGACCGCTCTTTTACTCTTTTGTTAATTAAGCTCGCATGGTTTAAGTGCTGAATGATTGTAGTCACCAACCAAACCAGTTGCCAGTCTCTCAGGCTGAAAACCCCCTTTTCCCGTTAGAATTAGGACTAGGACTGACATAGGTTTAGAATATGATAGAATTAATATAGACTAGATAACTAAGATATTAATTAAATTGATAGATTTAACCTTGCTTCAAGTGTTCGACACCTTAATTAAGGTGTTGTTTTTTGTTTGTCGCAAAAATTATAAATTGAAATTGAATCATAAAATAGTACACCACGCAAACGTCAAATAAGGGGGCATCGTTTATGATGAAACTTATGCCTCCAGTTGTTAGACTTGGTCAATTAGGATGCTATTGCTTATGCTTGTGCTTTAGATTTTAAGCTTATTCCAAATGGGATATAAAGGCATTCTTGAACGGTTTTATCAATGAAGGGTATACGTGGCCACAATCTTAGGATTCAATAACTTGGAAATCTGAATCATGTTTATAAATAATGAGAGCTTTATCGATCTTAATCAAGCACCAAATGCTCGGTATGATAGATTAAAGCTTTTTCTTATTAAACATGAATATTAATTATGGGGAATGTAAGATAACACTTTTTTACTAGAAAGATAAGTTCTAACTCCTTTTAATCGTTCAATATATGTCGACGCCATTATATTCGGTTCGACTTGTCAAGACATGTGTGATGAATTTGCCAAAATCATGCATGACGAGTTCGAGATGAGCATGATGGGTGAACTTAACTTCTTCCTTGGACTACAAATAAAACAAATGGAAGATGGCATTTTCTTTAATCAGTTTAAATATATTAAAGAAATGCTTAATAAATTTGGCTTAGAAGAATCTAAACCACTGAAAACCCCCATGTCCTCTGATACCAAACTCTCAAAAAGACGAAGAGTGTGAGTCGGTAGATAGTACCAAGTATCGGGGCATGATAGGTAGTTTATTATACCTAAAGGCAAGTAGGCCCGATATCATGTTTAGTGTCTGCCTTTGTGCCCGCTTCCAAGAGGCTCATAATAGCCTCGTCACTTGAAGCGGTTATGTGTTTCTTCTGTATACAATTAAAGGCACTACGCACTTTAGGTTTATGGTTTCCTAAGGGGGGACCCAGCATAGAAGCAGTAGTATATGCGCTCTGATCATGCGGGAGATTGTGTGGACCGAAAGAGGCACTAGTCGTATATTTGTACGTTTGTAGGATGTTGTTTGGAATCTTGGTTCTCGAAGAAATAAACTGCTACTTGTATATCCCACTACCGAAGCCAAATACGTATAGCGCGGAAGGAATTAACAAGCAATATGGATGAAACAAGCTCTTAACGACTACGATGTTCGACTCGACGACGTCCCGATCATGTGCGACAATAAAGGCATGATTGACCTTAGCAAAAACCCGGTGCAACATTCTCGAACCAAACACATCGAAATTCGTCACCACTTTCTTTGTGATAATGTCTAGAAAGGACATTTGTCAATCGAAAAAGTGTCGTTCTTCCGACAACTAAAATAAATTTTTATAAAATAAAATTTAATTAAAAAATAATTTTTTAAAATAAAAAATTTTTTTCTTTTATTTATTTTCAATTTTTTTTATAAAAATTTTAATTAAAAAAACTTAAAAAAAAAAAACAAATTTTTTTTCTTTCTTAAATTTTTAAAATAATTTTTTAATTTTTTTCTTTAAAAAATTTTAATAAAAAAAATAACCGACATTTTACAAACCCATTTAAACGTGATTCGTTTAACTATCTACAGTCTTGGTTTAGGTATGATGGAAAACATTCCATTAAAAATCACATTAGTTACTTTACCTTATTTTTTTTTTTTTTTTTTTATTTTTTGTCTTAATTCTAGTCCGTGTTCTATTTCGTGTCGTGACAACTTAATTACTTCATCCGAAGTACCTTAAGCATTTTTAATTAGCGAAATGCAAATTAAAATGTAACTCCTCCTTGCAAAATTTTCATCAAAACTAAGTTTAAATTAAATTGTAAATAGATAATTATAATAAAAAATATTAATAATAATTAAATATTAAATAAATAATAATAGTATATAAGAAATAATAATAATAATAAAATAATTATAATAAAAAATAAATAAATAAAATTATAAAAAATTATAAAGAAATAATAAATAATAATAAATAAATATAACAATAAATTAATAATTTAAATTAATTTAAAATGTAAATAAATAATTAATAAATAAAAATAAATAATAATAATAATAATAATAATAATTAAATATTAAATAAATAATAATAATATATAAGAAATAATAATAACAAGTATTGACACCCGCGCTTCGCTGCGGCGGGTCAAGTTTAACGGGTAGAATTTGTAAATAGCGTAAAAGTGATGGTAGTTTTCGTAACTTGATACATAGTTCGAGGGGTTATTTTGTAATTTTACACTACTACACAAAAGGCCATAAAGACCTCCTAATAGAGATCGGTTCTATAAAAACCAGTTCCTATGTTGAAAAAGTAAGGGGCATGGAAAGCATAAATATTGGTTTTCTCGAAAAGACCGGTGTCTATGATCTAATAAGCATAGAAACTGGTCATGATATACAAAACCAGTCTTTGCACATAGTAAAAGACAACGGTTTTTTAAGTGACCGGTCTTTATGTTTTCCTATTATAGATACCTATATGATCATTTGATTAGACAAGGTCTCTCTACTTATTCTTTTTCTATCTAAATTTACTATTTATTATGGCGCAATTTTCCCGCACACGTAACTCTCAAAATACCATTATATTAGTTGACTAAAAATTAAAATCCATTATAAACGTCTGAAAAATCTAATAAACAAAACACATAATCAAATAAATAATATAAATAAATAATATCTTTTATATAAGAAAGCAAAACCTCAAGTGGAGACTTTTGTATTTCAAAAAAATCAAATCATACCATATTTAGTAATATTTCTTTAAATAAGATTTTTTATTAACTTTTAAAATTGTTTAAATAAAAAATATTGATTAATTTGCTTAACAATTCTTAAAAAAAACATTTTTTAATCACATGAAAAAAATAACATGAAAATACACGTGGGTCTCAATGCTATTTTTACATAATTAAAGCCGATAAATGTAATTTATAAAAAAAGGACTCCATCCATGGGTGTGCAAACCATACTTAGATAAATTCGTGATCATTTTTATTGATGACATCTTGATCTAATCTAAGAGTGAGGAAGAGCACGCATAACATCTTAAGTTAATTTTAGAGTTGCTTAAGAAGGAAGAATTGTACGCCAAGTTTTCAAAGTGTGAATTTTGGCTGTCGAAGGTACAATTTCTTGGTCACGTGATTGATGGTGAAGGCATTCACGTGAACCCAGCTAAGATTGATTCAATCAAGGATTGGGCATCGCCCAAGACTCCGACAGAGATTCGTCCCAAGACGCCGACAGAGATTTTGTTAATTTTTAGGTCTGCATGCTATTACCGACGATTATCGAAGGTATTCTCAGAAATTGCCCAAGCCTAGACGAAGCTGACTCAAAAGAACTTGAGATTTGATTGGGAGTGAAAAGGCATAGGCTGCATTTCAACTGTTGAAGGCAGAAATTGTGTAAGTTCACCGAACTTTTCTTTAACCCTAATGAAGTGAAAACCAACACAATTAGCAAAACAAGCATATTTTTGGCATTTTAAGTCTGTTTTTAGTTATTTTAGCTCGTTTTTAAAGGTAAAGGGTGTGTTTAATTAAACACATACCACATCCTCTTCTCATTTTAATAATGATGATGATGGAAATAACGAAGGAACCTAGCATGCAAGCACTCCTTCCCCCATTTGTTATGTCAATTCGTTAACCAATGAAGTTCCTTAAGTTTTTCAAAACCCACCTAATATTGACCCTCACTTGGAACCTTTTTACACCCGTCAAACTAAAATCATCAACCATCAAGTTCAAATTCGAGATGAGCATCGTGGTGGATTAAGGTCAATCGGGAAAGGCCTCAGAAACTTGTGGAGAAATATGAAGAAGTGAGCAATATGGAAATGTGCTTTGTGACATTATTAATTATATTACTTATTATTTTATGAAGCTTAAGTACTTAAAACTTACATTATTTAGTGGTAACTTAGCATGTAGTACGGGCAACATGACTTGCCTTGGATGATCTTTTTATTTTATCATCCTAAACACTTGTTTTCATGGTACTTGATACACTATAATTACCTCTATGATGATATGCATGCTTATCTATTAGACAATATGCATATATGTGTTCCTTTAATTGAATTTTGAATGGTTAGTTTTATGAATTTAATTGTTAAGCATTAGATGGTTCATGATGAAATAGAATTGATTGCAAAAGGGGTAAATAGAAATTTCTTACAGGATCTGCAGAAAATCAGGAAAAACTAGAAAATTTCCTTGTCTTTAGAGAACGGCCCCTATAAACATGGGGTGGCTCCCATATATATCTGGGACCACCATGTGTATATGGGACCACCATCAGAAGTCATGGAAATTTTACTGTGACTACCTGATTTTCTGTGCAGTTGACTATTCTCTCTTAGACCCAGCTAAACTTCCTGCATTTTGCTAAATAACTTTTGGAATTTGTTTCCTTACTTCTCATGCTTTTCTACTTTGATCATGTACTTTCAAATTAAATAAGCCATCCTTCTCATTCTTCTTACCAACTTCATCTTCCTCAAACAATTCTACTATGACTTCCACCAAAGCTTCTTCTTCTAACCCTTCCAAGAAAATCAAACTAACCATAATCCCTCCTAGACAACTATTTGTCAACATCTCTAGTGATGAAGATGTCACCACTGTAACACCCCCAAAATCTGGTAGCAGTGGAATGATAACAATGGGGTGCTACTTCATAGTCCATACGCACAAGTCACAGAAAACAACCTCAAAACAGACGTTGAAATAAATTTCACATTCTTTATATTAAAATCAGAGTTTACAAAGGATCCCATTTATAATGCAATAGAAACATTTTTTTAAAAACGTTTGTCGAATGGTATACAAGCTATTAAGCCTTCAAAAACATATCCGCGCGACTCAAATGCTCCCAATGCTCCACTAGCAAATAATAACCTGAGAAAATACATGCTAAAACGTCAACAATAATGTTGGTGAATTCATAGGTTTAAGTAAAAGCAGTGTTGAAATAATTTAAGTAATATTTCAGTAGAAAAAGAAGCGTTACGATATTCCAAAGTGTTATTTCTGAAATCCAAGTAGTGATTCAGCAAATCAAAAAGTATTTAGAAGTGGACCACAAGACTTAAGTAATGGTGGACTAAGTACGTATTCCGAAGTCCAAAACAAGTAAGGTAGACAAGAGAAACAAATTCACCAAGTCTAATTATATATTATTGCACTAAGCTCATGACCCCGAAGCCTTAACTGTCTGTCTGCCCCAAATAGGTAGGGTGTCTGCCAAAACAGCCTACAGTTCTCTAAATGTTAAATGCACCATGATCAACTTGTGACCATAAATTCCGGTGGGGATTGTTAGTCCCGATAGATCTATCCACAACACTAGCGCTCACTATAATAGCAATTGACGGTTCATGATATTAGGGACTTAGATGGCACTGTGGTAACTTAGGCAATAATAATCAGGCAATAATCTGGATAGCATACAGTTTAAAACACTTGTGTCCGTAGTAAAACAATCATGTTGTTCAAAATTCACGATTTCAAATATAGGTATTCAACGATCTCAAATCATATAGTAAACAAATCAAGCTTTGGTAAAAATAGTCATGTAATGCTTATGTAGTAGAAATCAATAAGTTTACTTAGTAAAACGAGCATGTATTCCCCTCGCGGGTTTATAAAACATTGAAAAGATTGAAATGCGAGACTATGAACTCACCTTGATCAACGATCACGATCGAATAAGCCAAATAAATCACAAACGAAGCAGTAACGATCTTGATCACGACCTATAATTACGTCGCTCGATTACAATACGTACAAAATACGAGCAACGATGCGTACATCGTTACGACGAAAACATATATATATTTATATATGCATACATACTTATATGTGATGAGAAATCCACTTGCGCGTTCTAAACCTTAACACTTAGTATATTTTATATATATACTATTTTCCATCCAATCATATACTATTTCATTTTTAGAATCGACCAACGGCCTCAAAAGTAATTACTTACGATAATATATTATTCGATATTATTTTATAAATCGAAATCACCTTCATAGTTCGTTAACGTTTACTAATGTCCTTGTTGACTTTTACGTTTGACTTTTTAATAAAATACATTTATTTTCTAAGTCTGACCCGACCAAAACGACCCACTAAATCACCTTTTCACGACTCGGGTTCTAAAGCAAATTTATGCGAAACGATATTCCGGACAACTTTTTAGTTTTAGCCGAGACCTGAAACTCGACAGAAAATGACCAAAATGCCCTTACGAGAATCTGCTGAAACTATATATATTTTTATAAAAATACAGAAGTTTGACTTTCGATTTTAACCCGTTATATTACATTTTCACGACTTTGACCAAAAAGAGATTTTATGCAAAACGTTATTCCGAACAACTTTCGTGTTTCGCCGGAAGGCCGAAACGGACTCGAAAGTGCTCAAAATGTCAAATTACGAAACCTGTCAGATTTAATATATATAATAAAAATGACCCATTTTCTACTAAAGTGTATATATCGATCTAGCTCCAGTTTCTTCGTTATTGGGAGTTAGAAGTCCCATTTTATATCAAAACGTCCGTCTAGGAAAGCTTTATTATATTTCATAAACAAAAATCCAACTTTTAAAAATCTCGAACCCCGAAACATAGGTACTGTTTTCTGGTCAAAACGACCCGATACAAAATGCGTTAAAACTAGTTTTCGACCCAAAAACTCATCAAAAATGCATCCAATATACCTTATAATTTCATTCTAATCCTACTTTAATATCAATATCACAATATACTAACGCCGCAAGTTCCAATCGATTTCATCATACATATAAAAAAAATCGAATCAATGAACGAAACAATCGAAATAATAATAAAAGGAAGGCTCACAAAGATATACGGAGCAAAGTCGGAAAAATAAAATGCACCCGTCTCGTCCCTTTTGTTCCTAGCCGCGGCTCACACCCAAACAAACCAAAGCAAGACTTAAACCAAAATCAACCCAAAATATATAACAATCAAATAAATCACCTCCCTTTGTCCTTTGCTTGGTTCGAACCACCAACCAAGACCAAAAACCAAACCGAAACCTTCTTGGAATGTCTTAGATATTGATGTGTGAATACTTATAAATGTGGTAAAATAAATTGCATGAATTGTTTATATGTTTTTGTGGTATGCCGTGGGTAGAAGGGAACAAAAGAAAGAAATGAGTGTTTTTATTTTTTTATTTTTGTTGTAAGAGTGTATGCATGTGTTATATATAATAAGTGGTCAAATATGGTAGAAGTAAGACCAAAGATATAGGGGGGACGGTTCAAAAGGAGGGTTTCAAGGGAAAAATTGGTCAAGTTAGCTAGGTCTAATTTGTACATGGTACTAGGAATTAATTGAATGTGTTTCTTGGTCTCCAAATGTGTGGATTGGTTCAATGAATTAAGGAAGTAATATCTAGCATAATATCTTGGATTAAAAAAAAGAAAAGAAAATGAAAGTTACTTGCACTTTTATAAGTTGTAAGTAAAAATGTGAAAGTGTAGCTTTAGTTATTAAGTGTATCCTTGCAAATTGTAGTCTTGGTTAAATTCTTTTATGGTAAATTCGGCTAGGATGATAACATAGTAAAGTTTTATAAAAACTTTGATCATTGAAAATAAAAATGAGAATTTGTTGAAGCGTAGATTTATTATCTAGAGGGAATTAGGGAAGAATGTTGGTCAAAGCAACTAGTCTTGGTCATAATCCTTAATGACACTAGCTTGGGACCAACTACCTTAATTGATTTATGTTGTCAATGTTGGGAAATAGTGTCCCCATGTCCTTAGTGTTGCCGAATTTTAGGGAAAGAAAAGGGGTACAAAATATCTTGATATCTTGAAATGTAATTCTTATTAATACTTGAAGTTATAAGTTGGTAATTTAAATATAGAAGTATAACTTGTAAAGTTTATGTTCTAGCTTATTTATCCTATGTATATTCGGCCTAACTAATACAAGATAAAGTTTTTATAAATTTCGGGTATTGGTATAAAAGTGGGTATTTGTTGAAGCGAAAAAAAAAGTTTTGGTGCTTCCGGGTATGTCTAAACGTATTTAATTGCGAAACGTAACCAATTTATGTAACCGATAAAAATAAATATAAAAAGTTAATTATTACTTTCGTAAAATAATATAACGCTTTCTTGATGAAAACTTTAATTTGTTTGGTGTCCGTTTACGTTAAATGTTGATTTTTAGCTTACGCGATTTAACTATATAATAAGAATTAAAAGCGAACGCGTACGAAACTAAAATAAAATAAATGGTGAAATTATGACGAAATAAATGGCGTCATAAAATGACCTGAAAATACGGAATGTTACAGTCTCCTCCGGTTAGAAGAGCCTTGTCCTCAAGGCTCAAGTCGCGACACTTGACGAAGGTACGGGTTTAGTGAAAAGATGCGGATATTTCTTCCGGAATTGTGTTGCTGAAGAGGTGTAGGTTTTAAGGTGACTACTCTCAGCATGACATGGTCTTTCCTGAATGCATAGGTAATCAGTCTATGCATCAAATATACATAGGTGATTAGGCTATGTATATTTGAGGGCCAACGATAAAATGCTCATTTTCGTCAAAATAGTGTGGTGTACGAAATGGTATCAAATAGTTTTATAACGTAATGAAATAGTCAATAAAGTGAACGCGAAGTAGCTCATAGGGTGACAACAAAATGGTAGCAAAATGATTTATGGGTTGACATCGAGATTGTTTGTAAAGCGATAGGTCATAACAAGTATAAAGAACATCCGAACGAACACAGAAGCAGTCAAAGAAAATGAACGTAAAGAATTATTCAATCAACAAAATGAACGTAAAAAGTCATGCTCTAAAAGTAGGTGCTCCAAGGTGACACGTATGAGGTGACAAGTTAGTTGTCGTACTCCCATCAACTGGAAGACTTTAAAACGATGGATTACAAAACAACATGTGCGATCATAAGAAGAGTGTTTCAACTTGGAGTCGAATGGTAAAGTAACTAGTAGAATTTACAAAATATGCCAAATTTTAAATATCATCAAATGGGAATAAAGTAAAGTCCCGTAAATGGTTGAAGTTAATTGTAAGAGATCAAGAAGAAATTAGCCCATAAGTATATGTATCCTTATATAATACCAGTATTAACGCCCAAGGGAGTAAATGAGAAATCAGGAAGTACACGAAAATCAAAGTGATCAATATTTATATAACAGACCGATATAAGGTAAAGAGTAAGACGTCATATGATAGATGTAAGAGAACGAAATCATAGTCTAGTATTAAATACTCATTATCCATGTAATAGTAGT
>BQNB010159836.1:0-14869 GCA_026074375.1 Tanacetum coccineum | reverse complement strand
TCGATGACCGGCAATGGTATTCAACAGGTGCGGATAAAATTTCTCCTCTAGGTGAAGGACCATCGCAAAAACATCAGCGTCTAGTTTCTCAAGTTTATCATTAACCTCTTTTATTTTGTCATCTTGGAACTTCTCAAGTTGATCAATAAACTTCTCGTATGCAGTGACCTTTTCCTGAAGTCCAGCAGAAGAAGCTTTCAGTGCATGCACCTGAAAGTCATACGAAAAATAAGGAAATAATAATAATAATAATTTAAGTGTAAGAGAATATACCTAATCAACAAGACTATCATTTTGCAACTTAACAATTATGACAAGAGCGTCCGAATCAGCAGCCTCTTGCTCTCTGACTTTAACCGTAGCTGCAAGATCCGCTACCTTCACATCCAACACCCCCTTTTCCTCCTCAAGGGCAGCATTACGCTCTTTCAATAACTTCACCTCATCTCGAAGAGATTTCTCAACAATCCCGAATCTAGAAGCTTCAACACGAAGATGGATGGCCTCCGCGGCTTCCGCTTCTTTCAAAAGCAACTGTGCATTCAGACTGTCAATTTCTTCACCTTTGGTCTTCAACAATATATCTTTTTCCTCGACAACAGCCTTCAGTCTTCTTTTCTCTTTAATGTTATATTCAGCACGCATTCTCACTTCAGCACTCAAAGAAATTTGGCGGGCTGCACCAACATTGAATTCGGTAAAAAGCTGATCATGCTCCATGCCACGGATAGATGCAAAAAACTTTGGAGGGGCAAATTCGTCTAACATTTCATGGCAGACGCGACCATCATCGAGACAAGACCCATTTGTAACACTCCATTGCGGAACATAAACCTTCTGAAGATCAAACTCAGGATCAATGACGATGCGGATACCACCAACGAGAAAATCACTACCAGAAACATCCGAGAAGCCACCTGGAACAGGGTCAGTCCCGCCAGCTGAAGACGAACCAGCGGCAAATAAAGAAGGTCTAGCAGGTGCTTTTTTAGCAGGTGCTTCTTTAGTAGTCGTAGCAACATCAGCGGTCACAGTCACAACAGTGGCAATGATAGGAGCAGATGACCTGGCAATAGAATCAACTTCAGCTTTCGCAATGTTAGCACCGGAATGATGGGAAGAATCTGAAGAGATAACAAACCTTTGCGGAGCACAGATGGTCCGGAGGTTAAGACCAGTTACGGAGTCAGCAGGATGTTCGTTTTCACGCTCTGGTGTAGCGGACACAGAGGATGTAACAAAAGGTAAGGTCGGAACGGGCTCACCCCTAACCTCAGCATTCAATATTGCCCCGGCAAGTAACCTCTGAACCGCAGACCTAGACTTACCAGCCACGGAAGGCCCACCAGGGGCCCCATGATCATCTCTTAACTTCTTGGCAGGATGAGAAGGTTCGCCGGCATCAACAATAGTTTTTCGTTTCCTTTGTCTTGATCGCAACGGGATCACATCCTTAGCAACAACCTCTACGGCCTCACTAACAATTAAAGTACCAGCACCTTGACCACCATCAGCAGAATCATGATGCTCCTCCTCATTACCACTACCCTCTTCATCAAATAACCTGTCAACACTGGCATCAAGCTCACTTTGAGCACGGGCAAGAGCAACCGGGAGCAAAGGTATGGTGCGGCCAACCGTGGTATCTAGCAGTCTTGGTTCGTCTTCACCACGCTGCCTCTCACCAATCCTGACCTTTGTTGGATCGGCAGTAAGTATGAACGCAAACAAGTCTATTTCTACAAAAAAAAGGGAGGCGTAAATAGTCAGAAAACATGATCAAAGAGTATGGCATAAACAAAGTATAACAAATTAACACCCACCCTCATTGTTATCACGCAGAAATTGAGGATAAGTATTCTCATCTAAAGTGTAATAGCGGCTGATTCCAACTAAACAAAGAAATGGTTCCGGATACTTATGAAAAGGAGCCGGATATGCAACAAGAGTAGCATAATGCTCCATGTTATATTGAGAACCTTCGACACAGTTGTGCTAGCATTCTACGAAAAAGAAGCAGGACAAGCAAAAGCGTCGACCCAAAAGAAACGGTCATTCTAATTTTTCAACGAATCTAAGGGTTTAGTATAGCAAGTAGCGGTGTTCCCCGGGCGCTTACTAAACGACACCCAGCCTTTGTTTTTAGAATTAACATAAAAACAACGGAATAATCCAACCGTGGGCTCAAAACCATGGACGCGGCAAAGGATCTCAAAATGAGATACCTTGGCTGCACTAATGACAGAAAGTTGAGATATATGGATACGATAGTGTTTAAGCACGTTCACAAGGAAAGTGGAAAGTGGTAACCGAAAATTAGCATACTCGAAGAACCTAGTATATACGCCTATTTTACCAGCAGGCATCTCATGGATCGTCTGGTTAGGGGTAGGTATTTGCGGGTGCACTTCATCGGGAATATGATATGCTTCACAAAAAAAATTTAGGGCTTTAAGGGTAAGTGTCGACTTAATATCCGTTATACTGCTCATGATAAAGTAAACAGGGATGAAGGCCTAACCTGAAAGACAAAAATTCCTCGAAAAAGAACACAAAAGGTACAAGTTTGACGAGCTTGAAGGATTTTTTGACAATAGCGATTATAGATGAAGAAGATGAAAAAGAAAACAGTGAAAACCACACCGACTATTTATACCCTTGGTATAATAAATACGAACCCCCTCTAGATGTTTACACGTGACAATGACCTCCGAGTCAACGGTCAAGATGAGAGGTAAAAGATAGTGATGACAGTTAAGAATTGAGACATAGCCAGTCCACATCAGTTCGAAGATAAAAGGCCCACAAATAGTTCACGTCAACCACGCCCATTACCAACGCAATAAAAAAAACTCCGCGGAAAGACAAGAGACTAAGGAAGGAAAAATAGCACGGGAAAGTAACGAAAACATTAAGTCTAGTAGTACCTACCGCACGCGCAACAAAGTGCACGCAATAGGAATACTTAACTGGGTGGACTATATGACGTATAATAGGTGTACCAGGCCCCTGGGCCTGAGCCATATCATTACAATGGGCCCCCGGCCTAACCAAGCAAATAATACCCTCTGCGGAAAAAGCGCAATTCCGTATTGGGCGGCGCAAAAGAAGTAAGCTGGGCGTGACAAATCCTCCGCGGACCAACAGGCGTTCGCGGAAGGGAATTAGCGTCCGCATGACACGATTACAAGCGGATCCTTATCCAAATAGGGTCCTACTTCGGCCTAATAACAAAAATGAGCGAAACACTAGGAAAACCTAATATTTGGCTCACCTATAAATAGATGTATTCTGACACCCCATGAGATATGATTTTCTGACCACATTACACGCATATATATTCTGACACTCTCTGACAAAACATGTTTACTTACTCTCACGCCGGAGTCCAATCGTGGGGTCCGTCCCCACGATAAGACTAACAATTTACTCTTATATTGTGTAGGAAATCACTTTACTACTTGATTTAGTACAAGATCTCGCTCTTGGGCCAAGCCCAATAACCTTTCAGATCCACCTATATAACCTATAACACAAATTGTACTAACATTTGTGTTTTTTGTTTTGTCAACCACAAGAGTGAGTTACATCACAATAAGTTCACAACATTACCATAGGCTGTTCCGTTAAACATTAATGATCCATCAAATGTATAGACGTGTAAATGAGTGGAGCATAGCACAAGTGTGTCAAAGCGCGAGCTCGGATTATTTAGATTTATAAGGCTCGAAAATTTCAATTAATAAGTCTGATATGGAAATAGCTATCAACTCCATGTTGGTGAGACAATTCAGATAATACATCTTGAACAACTAAAAGATCTACTTTTATGCTGATAACCTCATTTGACTGACTAAAAGTCTAAGGCCCGTTTGGTTTATAGATGGGTTTTGGATTTAGATTTGGATTATGATTTAAATTTGGAGTCGGATTTGGACCTAATGAAAGAGAGAAAAACAAATATTTAAAGTTATTTTTTAAAATATAAAAACAAAATATTATAATTACAAGATTTATTAAAAGTCAGCATAGTTACATTAATACTGCATTAAATGCTTTGGGTTTCCGATCGGGTCGACCCGCCGGCGACTTTGCCAGAACCGGTCGTTACCCGATCGTTGACTCGTACCCGGATCCAACTCTATATATATATTCTTTATTTTTTTCGTTAATACCAATTCTTCTCTCTCTATCCTCTCTTTTCTCACAATCTCTCTCGTTACTCTCTCTAAGACAATGGATTCTAGGTGGTTGTTTCTCATTATGCATGATTGTCATCTGGAATCCATCTTCCTTGATGGTTTATATGGTGTGGAATTGAGGGTTGTTCTTTGTTGCTGCAATTATATATGCGCCATGGAGGTTTGCTTGGTGGTGGTGGTTTTGGTGTTTTTCTCTCGCCTTTCTCTGCTGTGGATCTGAGTTGTTTATATCTCAATTAGATCCACTCGCACCTTCTTCCCACCGACCACCTACAACCTCTTTGGCCTCATCGTGATGCCACTGATCTCTTCTTTTCCGCCATTCATGGTGGGTAGCGTTGGTGGTCGGTTGGTGATGTTGGTGAGCTAAGGTGGACGTTTATTTGGGTTAGCTTACTTTAAACAACTAATGCTTATTTGGCTTATCAAGATTTAGATATACACATGTGAGGATGATGATAATGGTTGGTTTTGTTGTGTACTGGATAACCGCCGCTTTTGCTAGCTTTTTTTGCGATCGATAAACTCGAGGTGAAGCAGGTATATTTTCTAAAATCCTAATTTTTTGTAGTAACCAATGTTGTTGCAATGCTACTTTTGTTGTTTATTTTGGGGGTTTAATAACCTTTGATAATTGGTGTTGTTGGCTATTTGTTAGTTTCTACTTTTGTTTGTTAAATATTTTGTGCTTATTGATGTCTTCCTATTTTTGATTTATGATTTTGATAGTTAATTAATTTTTTTGTGTTTGGTAGTCACTGTTATGATCACGACGATTACATGTGCTGGAAATGCTATGTTCAATTTGTTACTTTTGATGAATCCGAACACGTTAGCAGCTTTAAATAAAGGCGTAAACATCCGTTTTTGGCAGGGTAAACTATTTAGTTTGCAACCATTGCGGAGGTATACGTTTTTCAGCCATAGCAGTTGTGTGTGTCTATAGGATGCTAACGAATCTGAAACTCACTCTATTTTCTAAAAAGGTAATGATGAGCGGAAGCATGATATCGCTTGGTTAGGCTATCTTTGTTGTACGCAGACGTGATATGCCATTTCCTAAAACTTCCATCTGAGCCAAATGGGCCATGTAGAAAAATACTTCTAATTTACTACACGTGAGAGTGATAAAACCCTTATTACGCGGTCTAAATGCTACGCTTACCTGTTAGCCGCTGTTAACTGTCTTAAATCTCAAACGGTATTCTAAAAAGGCAATGATGAGCGGAAGTGTGATATCGCTTGGCTAGGCTATCTTTGTTGTACGCAGCCGTGATATGCCATTTCCTAAAACTTCCATCTGAGCCAAATGGGTGATACATTTATATAAAGGGCAACACACTTCAATAAATGCGCTTTTATTGCTCTGGCGGGTTTTTTCTTAACCCGAAACCGACCCGCCGAAATACCCGCTGGACATTTGATCTAAAGGCTATGCTTACCTGTTACCCGTTGTTTTACTCTCTTAAATCTCAAACGGTATTCTAAAAAAGGCAATTATGAGCGGAAGTGTGATATCGCTTGGTTAGGCTATCTTTGTTATACACAGCCTTGATATGCCATTTCTTAAAACTTCCATCTGAGCCAAATGGGCGACATACGTACTCTGTATGGTGTTGCAAGATGACGATCATGCAATCAGTGTGAGAGAGATACTCGGATGAGGGAGTCAACGGTGCAATAGTAGGTACTTTAGAACGGCAAATACTATTAGTAAGCATGTTTCCCTTTTTTATGCATACTTCTTCTATACGAGTTTGTATCAGTAATTGTTTACATATTTGTACAGTTACAGTCAACCATATGCTCTTCTTAAATGAGCTTTCAAGATGATTTCATATCAGAAAGTGTATGTTTAATCTATAACTACACTAACATAGTTGCTTTATTTCAGCTTATAAATGGCTTAAATGTTTTATAAAATCTGATATTTGCTTATAATCCATCTAAGTGCTTTAAATTAGAAATTTAACCTTCGAATATTGTAGGTCCATGTGTCTCATACTAAACCAAAAACCGAAATGGACTACCCTTTGTCACCTTCAAGAATTCACAAGGAGTGGTGATGGCGAACCCCTAAGGAAGCTTCTGAAGTTGGAACTTATGCTATTATGGTATTTCACTGGATCTTGGAAATAGGAAATATATGAGCGTATATCACTAAATTATATTTCATAACTGTTCTTATCTTAATGTGTTCGACGGTGTGTTATATATATAATTATCAAAAATCGATTAATCTTATTGTAATGTGCTATTGCAGTGTCATTGTAATGGACGAAGCTCATGAGAGATCACTGAACACAGATGTACTATTCGGGATCATTAAGAAGGTGTTGCCAGGCGCCAAGACTTCAAGCTTATCGTTACTTCCACCACTTTCAATGCAAAAAAGTTTTCAGATTTCTTCGGGAGGTAAATTTGTATTTAATTGCATTTAAAAGTGATATTCAGAGCAAAAATGGCATGTAGAGGTGCAAAATAGGCGGGGTCTATAGATGGGTAGCAGGTCATATTACGTTTGGGTCAAAATGTGTATCTTTTTTGTACGGGTCTGTTGGCTTTAAACATATTTAGTGTGTTTGGATTTACGTTTTATCAATTGCAGTGACGTATTGGTTTATGATTATTTAAGGAAAGTTTGCACAAACATGCTCGAAGAAGTAGAGGCGCCGATCATGTCTCGGATACAAGATTGGTCGTTTTGTAGAACTCACTGGCGCCGTAAGAAGAAAAAACAACAGGTAGTAATAGACCAATATGTATGGAAAGACGTGGCACTGTTGTTTTAGAGTAAAACACAAAAAGCCTTAATGTTTGAGGGGTGTTTGGATTTATGAGCTTATTTTGAAATAGTATATTACTAAATGTTATATGCCTTATGTGAAAAGAAGACTTGGAATCAAAGTTTTGGTCTTTAAAACCTCAACAACAACTTGCACTTTTATATCTTTACTTTTCGAATCAACCTTTTCATTTGGTTTTACACTAACCATGTATGTTTTCCACTCTTAATATCCGCAACGAAGAGGAGCCTGAACAAGACGATCAAAATATTACGCGACTAAAATAATGAAGGTGAGCATACACTGTGGAGCTAAGGTAAATAATGTCTTAAAAATTTATATCATTAATGGCTCATCTTTCTTGACCATCCTTAAAATATTCATAACTTTAACTATCTAAGTTTGTGATTTTATTGTTTAGGAAATCCAAACACAACAAACCCTTATGCACACCCTTAGGGATAAAAACTAACTCAAGTCTACTTATTAAATGGTCATCGCTGTCACAAAGTAGATAGGAATTTTCGACTTGTACATGAAATAATCTTATTGCTATTGTTGTTTACATTGTTGTTCTTGCAGGATTCAAACAGTTCTTAGTCCGCTTTGAGAGCTAGAGCAAAGTTAAAAAATGACAACATGTGATCTTTATTGCAATCATACGCGTTTAGTGTTTAAAAAAAGTTCTTTCTGAAATTTTAGACGTGTAACAGAAGGTAAGAACCACTTTTAGAACTTTTTATATTTTTATCGTCATTTTCTGTTATTATAAATAATATATGATTATTGTGTTACAGTGTTTGACTGGAAATCGGAGAAAAAAGAGCAGATAGAATCAGTTTCTCATTAAAGCATTGCTATGAGAGCAAAATAAATTTGTGGACTATTAGTTCAAAACTCGCTCAGAAAAAAGAAAAGAATCGATGGTTAGCAACGCGCAAAAGCTGTTGGAATTTCAAGCATTCGAAGCAATACGCAGAGAACAAGAAAGTGAAAAGCGGGGATGAGAAAGAGAAGAACCGATAATTAACAGCATGCAAAAGTAGCTGGAATGTCAAGCAGCAGAGGCGAAACACCGAGAAGAACACACTAAAAAGTAGCTTCATGCAAAAGTAGCTTCAATTTCTTACATAATATCCGTCATGTGTGTGGGGACAGGCGGAATGTGATGAGCTAGCCCTTGAATGTTTTCTATGAAGCAACAAGGTACATGATTGTTCGTTTCCCTTTTAAAATTGCATATCCAAACACTCTATTTGTATGACCAAAAGAAAAGAATTAGCCACATACGATTGTAATATATATTTTTGGTTTCCATGTGACGACACCATTTCTTTTTAAGCTGATTCCTGCGTTTGTACAAATTCCTTTCATATGTTATGTTTGGTGCCAACTTTTGGTTAACAAATAAGGTATAGAGTTTCTAATGGCCTTATTATTGATCTTTTAATTTTTTGTGTATTCTCTAATGATTATTTGTATGGTAGGCGTGAATTAACGATAATGCAAAATCGAGATATTATGTCTCTGAATTTAATATAGCAACTAAGATGGGTGTACAAAGCAAAAATGAAGCAACAGGTCAAAGTCGTAACCATAAGCAGCTAGGATGGATTTATGGAGCCATAGGTGGGGCTGATGCGTTGTCACAGGAAATAGATTCAATGTGTGTGTCAGCTGCATTAACATGGTTCAGTAGAAAAAAAGACGATTACCATTAGAAGAATTGAAACATTGTTAAGGTGTCGCTGAATTTGCGCAGCAAGGAACAAGTAGCTATTACACCTTTATTGATATCAGCAGGAGTTCAGGTTTGTTAATTTTGCATTATCAGACTAATTAAAAAAGCTAAAGCCTTAACAATTTTGGTCAGAGCTATCGAGAAAATCAATTTGGAGCTCCAGTACTGTAATTTATGTCCTGAAACTTAAAGGAGAAACACATTTTCAGTGTCAAAACTACCCTTTTTGTAACAATATAGAAAGAAAAAAGAAATAACAAATATTTTGTTCAGCTACACTACCTCTAGCTACCTTTTTTTAATGTAGTAATAGTACAGGAAGAAGTATGTGTAAAAGAAAGTTGAGAAATTGGTAATATTGTTGTTTTGTGATAAAATGGTTTTTTAATATAAATGCATAATGGCTGTAGCTGCTAATAGCATAAATAAAGCTTTACCTCTACTGTTTTGTTTATTGAGAGTTGTAAGTAAACTCTGTCACATTTAATTATGGGTCTGCATGCTAGAAAAAAACTTTTTATTACCAACTAGACAAAAAATGGTTTGATCCTATTTGAGCTACATGTATCCTTCAAATACGTTCTAATCCATTGGCCTCTTAAGCTTTTATAGAATGTTTCCTCCCTAATTCCACATAAAGTGAAAATAAGAAAATACATACATGTGTAGCTGACACTTTTGGGGTACACAATCAAATATTGCCTCTGTTAACAGGTATAATCATAGATCAGTATGTTTTTTATTATTTTGTTTGTGCGTGGCAGCATGACCTTGGTTTTGAGGGGTTCCAAATGGAGTGTCAGTCTGCTGGGAAGAATGTCATGGCCCAGGAGCAGGATCTTCGAGCAAAGTTACTGAAACACAAAGGTACGTAAACGCACAACAACTCAACCACTCCATATAGTTCTTAGTTATTAATATGCGAGTTGCAATATATAATACAACTAAACTAAGGGCCATGGAAAATGGCAGGTACACACAATGTCAAAACAGATATAAAGTCGCAGACTGTTGTGATAGAAGGAACCATCGACTCCGAATAAAGGAAAAGAACTGTCACGGGGTCAAGCTAATTACGAGTGAAGGGAAAGCAAAGCTTAGCGGCGTCATGGGGTCTTACTTTGGTCCATTGAGGCATCACAAATATTTAATGTGATTTGTTTTCCATACTAACATGTGAAGTTTATAGCTGAGTTCGTAGACAAATGTAAGTTACACTTTGACATTCATAATCTCTATATTTTATTGCATTATTTTGCTCTATATGTATATATTTAGACTAGAGCTGTGGCCCTATGCATAAAGAAACTGACCTCGAATGAACCCGAAAACACGCCTTAGGCATGCGATTATAGATGTTTAGTTATTTATATTTTCCTTTTTTACAAAGTGAGTATTGAAGGGTTTTTTTGGGGGTTGCTACTAATTGTAGTTTTTATGGGGGTCTTTGGGTGTGATATTATGGGGTTTGGGGTGTTTTAACGGGTGTTCGGGGCTGCTACGAAACAGCAGGTGTAAAGGGGGATCTGGGTCATTTTTAACGAATGTTTGGATGGCTTTTAGTGGGAGTTCGGATGATATTTTGGCCTGGTGCAAAACAGCAACAATAAAGGAGCGTCCCTTTGTTTTTTTAAGGGGTTTTGGGTGGTATAAATGGTGTTCGGGGCTGCTGTAGAACTTCACCAGTAAAATGGTGTTTTAGGATGATGCAGATTGCAATGTTTTTACTTGCTTAATTTTTTCTTCATGTCTATCTGTCACTTAACTTATTTCCTTTTTCCACCAGATTATGGGTGAATTGGACCTTACAAACAAGAACTTTACCATGTATGATGCAATGCACGTGCCTCACCAGTAAATATTTTTGAAAGACCGTGTTTGTCAACAATCTTTTTGAATGGATCTCTTTGGCAACAGTGAATATCCGGAAGGAAAACATTAGTTTGGAACAACTTCAAGACAACTAATTTTTGAAGTGGTTTGGGGCTGCTACAAAACTCCAATTGTTTTTTTGTTGTAATGTTTGATATATGTAGGCTACTACATATTATTCATCCCCTAACTAATGTGTTTAGTTTTATTTTCCTTTTTGTTTCCATCATAATTGGTATTGTAACTTAAGCAATACTTTTGAAAATTTTACGCATTCCTTCATTTACGGTTAAGTGTTTGCTATTCCAGTTGGCATGGCACAGGTGAAACAGAAATGCTTTATCTGCTATAATACTTGAACACCATAAAATAAACGCTCTGTTGACAAACATCCCGCAGCGAAGCGCGGGTAAACCCAACTCGTATTATATTAAAAAGGAGATTAAAATAAATAATACTTGAAATAAATGATTGTAAAACATAAATATAAATAATGTGTGGCCCAAAATGCTTGTTTCTAATTTCAAAAGCAAGAATCTAAAGATTTTTTTTTCAAAACCACACTACTCGATGGGAATGGCATAAAGTATTATTTAAGGGTGTGATGCCCAATAATAAATGCTACATAGGTTCACCAAACATTTGATTTCATCTCTATTCCCAATCCAAATAACAAACAGGCCCTAAAACTATGTTAATCATTTCATTGTCCTTTGTTATATTTTTTATGCTCAGGTTTCTTTTCGAGTGTTTAGCTAATCATTATAAAAAAAACTAATGGAAACTAATTAATTGGGTTTTTAATATAATGGTTATTAGATGATATAACGGCTCAAGCCCGAATGTGGGTTGGTTTTTAGTATGTTACTATAGATGCATATTAATAATACAATACCTTTCACGATGGTTATTCAATATTCTAACTTGGTATCAGAGCGGGTCTGATCCTTAAACCTAGGTGGCTAAGTTGAGCCGCCTCTTTTATGCCACCCCGTCAAACCCTAGCCACAATCTTTTATTCCTTTTCAAAAAAAATGTCTATGCTTTGCTTTATATTTGTTTCTTTTCTTTTTGATGTTGCTGCATGATGAAGATATCGTCATCAAAATTAATTATCTGCTTACTGCTTTTGCTTTGCTGTCGCTTTGTTTTGCTTTTGTCGTTGCAGATGAAGATTTGTCTCCGCTTGCTGTCGAAGGTCTTCATCAACAAATTTTTTATTGTTTAATGTTTATTTAGCTTTCTCATCCAATATGAGCTTTCGTGATTTCATCGCTCGGATTGTAGGAGGGGGGGGTATTAGATGATATAACGGCTCAATCCTGAATGTGGGTTGGATCCATTAAAGTTTTTAGTATGTTCTATGTACTAATATAATACCTTTCACGTGGTTTATTTAATATTCTAACACATAGTGATTCACGAGTTAGACTCCGAAGTAACGCAAAAGGTAACTAGAATATTGTTATATGACATTTAAGTTGAGCTACTCTACTAGGTTATGATGGGTTACTTGTCCAAATTATTTCCACCAATGGAGTGATGTCCTAAAAAGTGAAAATAATAAATACCTAAGACCATTCGTAATAAAGGTTGGACGACCCGATCATGGGCACCGAGGGCGCGTTTTGCATTGTTACGGTGCTCCCATGCGACGCGTCAGCTAAGCTAAAAAGGGAGGACTCGGAAAACTGCACGACCGAGTCGTATGAGTATGTTGTGTGTGTGGGTGTTTTTATTAAATGATTTTGTAGGGTATATATATGGGTTTAATTGCGGTACGTTTTAGTGATTTTTCTTAACGACGGAATTTTATTAAAACTAGCAAAAATCTAGAAAAGATTACAAGTTAATACAATTGGGGTTTTGTAACCAATTAACCCAATTGATTTTATACTTACAACGACTAGAATATCACATGTAAGACATTTGCACAACATTATCAAAAAGAAGCTCTCGTTTTGATTGAGTGGATCTAAACAGCACTAAGATTGTCTTAGGTTGGTTGTGAAGTTAATTAGGCTATGTTTATCAATGGGTTGTGAACTCGATCGATTGGTAAACAAGTATTAAATATTTAATATTATATTAAAAAAAATACAAATGATAAAATGTGTCACATGCAACCTAATTCTTTGGTGATTTTATAGGTCATGGAACCAACTTTTCACATGTCATAATAAGTGGCTTTGTATAACGGGGGGTCGATGTCGTTAGTCCTTTTTTGTCACTGTTGTTACCCGTTTGGTCCCTCGAGCCCCGTTATACGTAACGTATGTTATTTTGACTTTTCAACGATGGGCAGTTTCGTAAATTCAAAATTTTGTCATTATTTCACCGTTGGTCCCTAAAGCAAAATTGAAAACAGTAACTTTCATTGAAAATATTTTGTCTTTTTCCACATTTTGTTTTGTCTTTATCACTTTTCCTTTTATATGGTAATTATTGCACTATAATTGCACTATTTGTTTTTCTCAATCCGAAGTAAAATGTCTAAACTCGAAACCAACGTTATCCGTCTTCAAATTCCACTTATACCGTTCGACTTTTATAACTAAACATTAATTTTATCATTTAATGAATTCTGTAATACATAAAATCTCTATTTGGTTACATATAAATATAGCCACTCATTTCTTATCACAAACTCCACCTTTTTGAGGTTAAATCCACCACATAACTTTTCCACGTTATGCCCTTTCATTTGATAACGCAACCACTTCTACGTCATGCGTCGCCGTCTCAACCACCGCTAAACGTCGAAAAATTACGATGAAAAGGAAAAACAACCACAAGCCACTTTTACTTGGTATACCTGATCATATAACTCAACTTTGTCTCAACCTTGTACCACACTCTAGCGCGTGATCTACACGCGCGAGTATATTCCACTTGAAACCAATGTAATATTGGTCCTAATTTTTAAAATAACTAAACAGTAATTTTAGTTATGTTCAGTAGAGTTGGAGGATGAAATTTACGGTAATGGGAACTGAGAAGTCAAAGCAAAGAGAAGAGGAATTGTTGGTTCTGTTTTTGAGAAAGAAAAAAGAAAATAAACTGTAAGTCAAAGCAAGTAGGGGTGAGCAGAAAAACGGAAAAAACCGAATAAGCCGAAAACCGAAACCGAACCGAACCGAAAATAACCGAACCAAACTAATAACCGAACCGAATTCGCCAAAACCGAACCGAACCGAACTACTAATTCGGTTTTTGGGTTGGATATGGGTTTTGACACTCCGAACCAAAAACCGAATTCATATAAATATATATATACTTTTATATATTTATACATATAAATCCATTAAAATGTTACCATAATATAAAAAAAACACTTTTTATGTTAATAATAATTTTATGTTTACTAAAAATCTATGTAATTATTTTTTTTTTTTAAATAGTGAAATTCTGGTTATTCGGGTCAACCCGAGAACCGAATCGAATTTGAATTCGGTTTTCGGTTCGGTTGAATTCTAGTTCGGTTTGGTTCGGTTTTTTGGTTGACTTAATTTTTTTTAACCGAACCGAGCTAACCGAATAAACCAATAACCGAACCGATCAACACCCCTAAAAGCAAGTAAGGTTTTATACAAAACAAATGTCTACCAAAAACTCAAATATTCACATTAAACAAATGGGAGATGATTTGTACACACAATTTTTTTGCCATCTACCAAAAATGTACACCCGCTGATGCAAACGGTACAACAGCCAAATGCATATTTAGTGGTGGAAGGAAAAAAAATTATGTGTACAAATCACCTCCCTAAACAAATGTATACCAAAAGATGAAGTATATATACTACGAGTGTGTTAAAAAATGGACAACGAAATAAATATTCCCAGTCTGTATAAACAAGTACAATGAGAAGAATAGCCTAAATAGAATACAAATTATTTTATCAATGATTAATTTCATATATCACCCTACTTTAAACATTAATTTCATATATACCCAAAGCGCAACCCATGAATGCATAATGTACAATATTTTTAAACCATGTTTGGGTAATATGAAATTGCCCCTTTTATCAAATGACCCACTTCCCAACTTCCAACCTCCCACTCTCTCTTTCACTTTATTCATTTCTTCCATTTTTTCCGATTGAGCAAAACCACTGGAAAATCTTTTGAGTACTCATTTTGTTAGAAATCAAAGAAGAGCGATGGCACTCGGATTAATTATCCGAGGGCACTGGACTTTTTTCCATCATTTTGATTTTTTTCCACACATATTTTAATGTTTCCGCAAGAACATGGTGATGCCC
>BQNB010159833.1:0-14870 GCA_026074375.1 Tanacetum coccineum | reverse complement strand
TATATATGTTAAGGGACTTTTTCTGCCAATTTCAGAACTTATAAAACAAAACAAGGACGAATTTTGCAAAGGACATATAACACTTGAGGGGATATTTGTGACAAACCAACAAACTTCCACCCTGTGTTTAAAATACTGTATATCTTCCTCCTAGTTTTCCCGCTAAATACATCACACCCCCTCCTGTCACTTTCATACATCGTTGACCTCACCACAACACTCCAAACCCATCACAATAACAAAACCTGTTAGGATCACATAAATGGACCCGAACAAAGAAGCTTCGGTCACTCGAAGATACAAGACAAAAGTCTAGCTCGTTTAAGCGTGTAATAATGTAAATGGGCCAAGATGCAAAAAGCCCACAAAGGCCTCCAAGGCTAATCTTTTTAGTATAAATACTCCTAGTTTAGTCAAAATTAGGTTAGACATTAGAGACATTAAAGCTAGTCATTATAATATTGTTAGGTTTCTAGCCACCAAAAAGATTTTCTTTCAATCATCAATAAAGTTTTAATTTTCTGCATCTTGATTCTTCACATCGTTGTTAAGGTTTGTATGAATGATCATGGAACCTCAACATATGACTTCTGTGCCAAACAGTACAGAACTCGAACTTACTGCTTTACAGTCAGGACGCAGCCGTTCTGCACTAGTAAAAGACCCAGAACCACCTAGTGTCCCTCCTACAAAGAAACAGGTAGTCGATTTGTTTCAATGGTTTGATGATGATGAGGTTGTACCGATACCTCCGGTTGTTCCGATAACTCCGGTTAATGTTCCTGCTGCCCCGGCACCCGAGAATGCCAATGGTTCACCTTCCACAACAGTTATCTCAGAAGGCGCTCCTGCAGTTACTGAAAGCCTCTTACCTCATCAAGTACCTCTACCTGACACGAGTGATTCTGATATTGAAACACTGTTCGATCATGTTGACAGTAATGTGTTTGACACCTATAATGCTCCTGAAACCGATTCAGAAGCATCTTCTTCCAACTCTGTCAATATCGATGTTACTCCCAACAACCAATTACCTCACGTGCAGAAGTGGACTCAAGCACATCCGCTTGAAAACATTATTGGGGATAAAGACCCCTTCTCTACCATTAAGACACTGAAATCCGACGCAAAATAGTGTTTTCTTCTAGTGAAATCTTAACTCATGTTAACCAAAGACCTTACAAGCAACCTTTGAGCACTCGTGCTGGATTGAGGCTAATGCAGGAAGAAATTCAGATGTTTGCATGTCTCGATTTATGGATAACTTGTAACCCTGTTCCAGATAATTTCTTATCATCGAGTTCCCGCCCCAATGGATTTTTGCAAGATTCAGTTGGATGAATATAGAAGTGTTGAAGAATAAAGCTCGTTAGTGCAGAAAGGTTATCGTCAGGAAGCTGTATTGAATTTTGAGAAGAATCATTTGCTCCCGGTTAGCTAGATTAGAAGCGATCAACTCTTCATTGCTTCATAGCAGCGAGAGTATGAACACAGTGGTCATCTTCCAATGACGTAAAAACCATCCTTCCTCAACGGAACTGAATAAGGTTGTCTAATGTGGTAGTCCCAACCAGAAGGTTTGTAAGTCCAGAGCATCCTTCGCATGTGTACCAAACCGTCCATGTCCTTCAAGAAAGCTCTCTATGACTCAAACAACTCCACGTGCCTGGTAGGACAACTAACAGCGATCTAATCAAGTCAGGATATGCCAAGAGGCGTGTCGATCCTACAGCTCCTTCACAGAAAAGCAGCAAACATCTTCTACTGTATACAAATTATATGTAGATGATATTATCTTTGCCTCTACTAACGCCCAAAGGCCAATAGCAATTATTTGCTTTGGAAATAACTCAACTTTCAAGATTCGATTATGGACATTAATTCATTCTTTATAAATTACAAGTTTTCTCCAAAATCACCAGAGGCCCTTTTATCAACGCAATCCAAATATGGCACAGTGAAATCTTGAAAAGTTTGGTTTTGACTCCTGCACACCATTAACTCCAATGGCGAGCGTCCCAACCTTGATGAAGATAAGGGATTAAAGCTAATTGATCCTACACATATTTCGTGTAATGGTTGGCTCCCTTATTATCTTAGTGCATCTATACCTGACATAGTATTTTGCTGTTGTATGTGGTGCACATACCACTAAGCCTACTGAAATGCACCTCACTCTATAAAGCGAATCTTTCGATACTTAAAGACCATCACATGGGTCTGAGGTCTCCCGAAGACTCAGGCTTGGTACTAAAAAGCTTTTACAATGCCTGACTAGCAGGATGGTCATCACACACGGAAAACTTCTTGTTCAGCTCAAATTTCTTGTACATCGACTTGTTAGCGGGATCAGATCCAAAAAGCAGAAAAGTACGACATCTCCACTACAGAGGGCGAAACATCGCCCTAGAATCAGATCCTATGCTTCAAATCCCTGATGCGTTCTCAAGCTGCGAGACAATGGATTTTGCGTTCACTAAATTACCGATGTATTTGACAATCAAAGTGCTATTGCTCTGTGCATGTAATAGTGTTCACACTCGCCCCACAACACATTGATATCATCACCACTTTAACAAAGAGCAGTTTGAAAGGAAAGTTGTATGAGGTTGTTATTTCTGAGACAAAATACCAATTAGCTGACATTTTTTTACGAACCTTACGAAGAGCGCTTCGCAACTCAACTCCCACTGCTTGGAGTTTAACAAATGTCACAAGTAGACTCTGAAGGAACTAACAGAAGGAGTCAGTCTCCGGTTAACCACTGTGTCCACATTGTATCAAGTATATTAAAAAAAATATTTAGAAAGTAATGGCCTTGAGTATCAACAGTAACCCGTCATTAACCCAGGAGACTTAAGGTACGTTTCAGTGCTTTATTTACTAATACAGACAAAAATTTATCTAAGCCCCGAACCGATTTTTTTCTCATAAACAAGTTCATATATCAAACATTGTTCGGGTTAACCAAACAACATAGACACGGTCCATTGTTTGATGGAGAGAAATCAGTAGACAACATTGTGGCAGGTCAAAAGACCACTGTTGCCTATTCTATTGATACAGATTGACACGACCAACCGTTTACAAAGCAAGACAAATTGCAGTATCATTGCCTACGACTGGGTAAATCTAAAGGTCTTGTTTTCAATACTCACTGATTTTTTGTAGCTATTTCACCTCACCTCATACTTTGAGGTGAGATTGATACATTCTAAATCCATTCACAGCATCAAAACCATTCACGAAGTTTCATACGTTGTCGGGGGAGAGATTGACATAAACATGTAAATACGGATAATAATGGTTCGATTGATTCCTAAAATGCTAAAGTCCTATCCAGCATGTGTTAAACATCTTAACGATTAGCGATCGCACATGTGAATGGGGAGCAGAAGTGTTTAATATACAAAAATTGTCAAGTAACCAAAGTTGTGTATATTATACACAAGTACTTATAAATGACTAAGACTCTTTTGTTTCATGTTCTGAAAGATTTTTATGAATGCGAGGAAAGAATGTTTTCCACCAGGATTCCTTAGATGCCTCATCCTGGTCCCTTCACTACGCGAGCCCCACTATGAAGTGGAATTCCATAAATGTACTTGTACAAGTTTGGAATTTTCCCCAAGGCACGCTTCATATCTTCGGATATAATTCCAAAACATCATCAGAGCATTCTGTATTTAAACTTTCGTTTGTGCCCCAAACAATTTTATAAGCACATCGAATGTTTTTTCAAATCATTTTTTCCACAGGCCTTTCTACTACTTAATTGTATTAATAAGGTAAAATGCCTGAAAAAGGATTTGATACGTATATCATCGCAGACTATAGAGAACTGTACTGACTCACCTCTTTTACCATTCTATTAGTATACAATACTTATAGTGGTGGAGCTTTCGACATCTGTCTAGAGAACGGCGAACATAAGGGAATCTGAAACTTTCGGTGATATTAGAGAACTAGCTATTCACCGGTGCCTGAAAAACCTGTTCAAGAAGTGTTCTTTGAATGAATCTTTCTAGATCGACAAGGTGCAGTATTCATACTGGTAGAATAAATGCTTCCTCACGGAATCAGAGGTTAAAGAAAACCTACTTAATTGAGTATCTCTATACTCTGGTCCTTTCAAAATATAAAACCTTTGTGTTTCACAAAATGTTTTTTTTTTAAACACATTAAGTGGTATTGTTTTACATAACAATAATCTTTATGTTGGTGACTAAATGTATCTATGATAAGCGCAAATACAGCAGCTCAAAGTGTTCCGAAAGCAAGACATTGCTCATATCCATAACCACAGTAAATCTGAAGTAATCAAGGAAAGCTTACAATTCAACAGCTTTCGCATAACTCTGAAAAATCAATGTCTTCTGTTCAAAAGCAAAAGTTTCAAATGATTGGAAAAGATAAATCAATCCCAAGCTTCAAGATGCCACCAGAAATGACATGAGAAGACTAAGATCAGCGTAGGAAAGTCAAAAGTGAAACAGATACACAAAGTACTTCAGAGAAGTTAAAGCTTAAACAAGTCAAGAGATCAAGATCAAGTCAGCATACCATACACGATACTGAAGATCATGGAGCAGGTGTTAAAGATTGGAATATACCAAAGCACACAATTGAAAGAACCCTATCAACAACGAGCTAAAGACACAAGCACGAGTGAGCTACCTTCTCATGACCTCATCTAGGGGGAGATTGTTAGGTTCACATAAATGGACCCGAACAAAGAAGCTTCGGTCACTCGAAGATACAAGACAAAAGTCTAGCTCGAAAGACAATGTTAATTTAATGTTTATTATGTATACGGGCCAATATGTAAAAAGCCCAAAAGAAAGCCCTCAAAGGCAAATACTAGTTAGTATAAATACACCTAGTTTAGTCAAAATTAGGTAAGCCACTTCATTATCATTTTTCATCCTAAGGATTTGTAGCCACTCTCTTTGTTTCTTTCAATCAAAAGTTCTTCATTGTTTAAATCTTTGTGCCATTGATCTTGTGCTTAATCCATGAAATGATCTAGGGATCCTACACTTATCGCAACTCCTTTGTCTTGTAATTGAGCTTTCAAGTCTTGAATTTCAAAATACTGTTCACGTTCTTTCAGAAATACGTTTGACTGATTTTCTTTGAAAGATTTGTTATTTTTTATCTTTTCTTTACACTGTTGTAAATCAAGTTCAAGATTAATCGCATGTTTCTGAAGTGATTCAAAACTCTTTGACATTGTTCTACTCTTTGAAAGCTCTTTTTCAAGACGTTCACACTTTTCCAAGGTTTCTCCGTAATCACATTGCAAATCAGTGAATTCATCTAAATCAGTGTATATACCAAGTATTGCATTCATGTGATCAGCATAGTAATATTCCCTTGAAAGTCGGTCGATTTCATTCAAAAACTGTGTTTTTTGAGTTTCCAGTTGAGATTTGAGAGTGTCTACTTCATGTTCAAGAGAATTAAAGTATCTCAAATCAGCAACCATTTCCTCTTTCAAACACAAGTGAAATTGTTCTAAGTCCGCATTCAGTTTGCTAATTTGGGGGCCAAAATTTCCTTCTATTGTGTTTTGAATGAAAGGATCGATGTTACCAAAATATGTTCTTTTGGCAATTGTTTGTTTGCAACGTTCCACTCCATCAAAAATCGTGTCAACACTCTTTTTAATCTTGAAAAGTTCTTTAGAGCTTTTACACTTTTGATCCCAAGGAATGGATTCATCCATTCGTTTTTCTAACAAAGTTGATTGTTTACGAAAAGACTCTTTGGAAAATTCCTTATTAGAAGATGTATGACACATCTTTGACGTTTTTGGAAAATAGTGTTGTTCAGCCGACTTTTCCCGTTGTGGAACGAACCAATCATAAAGATTATTCAACTGATCATAATCAAACGGTCTGATTAAATCGCTTAATTTTGATCGACGTTCTTTTTCAAGACGAATCGTTTCGTCAGAATCAGGGGCTAACATCAACGCAAGATTATCATTGTAGCAACCTATATCATACAGACGAGGATTCGCTCTTTGAGCTTTCTTGAGGAACTCAGGTTTTGCAAAACTCGTTTTACAATTACGATTAAGCATATTCATTGTTTGGAGATGGTTTCTTGATGTGCATAAAGCTCCTTTTTCATATCTGAAATCGTTTGATTTAAATCATTTATTTTTTGAGTATATGCATTAGATGACTTTTCAAAATCGATTTTGTATGACATTAAATCCCTTTTTACTTTTGCACAATCAATTTCCACCTTTGACGCATAATTCACATCCTTATACTTATCAAGTTCCGCTTGGAACTTCTTAAGGTCTTTAAACATCAACTGATTAGTCTTGGACAGTTCATTGTTTGCTTCTTTGAAATGGTTATTTGATGATTCTAAACTTTTATTCTTAGTTTTGAAATCCTCAATTTCACCTTTTAATTTATCAACTAACTCCTTGTTTGATGATTCCAAAAATTTATTTCGGGTTTTGCTGTCATCAATTTTACATTTTAGTTTCTAAATTAAAGAAGCAAGCAAATCACGTTCTTGATCAAGATCATCAGTATCATCTTGGTCTTCCTGAACTCTATCATAACATATATCCAATGAATCAATAGTGATATTGGTGTCACTATGTTCCGCCAGATATATGTCATTACTAGAGTCCGGTTGCTCAGGATGTTCATTTTCCCTGGCAAACACATTATAGTTGTCATTATTGTTTTGTACCTTATGCGTTGGATCATCATCAAAGATCAATAGTGATATTGGTGTCACCTTGTTCCGTCAGATATATGTCATTACTAGATTCAGGTTGCTCAGGATGTTCATTTTCCATGGCAAACACATTATAGTTGTCATTATTGTTTTGTACCTTATGCATTGGCTCATCATCAAAGATTGGTTCCCAGAATTGTCCAACTGGTCTGGAGGTCACCTCATTGAATCTGTCCATGTACATATAAATGTGCATCAATTGCTTGATTCATCAGTTTCATCTCTCTAATCTTGTTCTGCATTCAACTGAACCCCAGCTTTCTCTTGTTTACACAATAATATCTTTTCCTTATAATAAGCTGCATCCTTTACTCGTTTCGGTTTATGACATTCCCTTGATACATGCCCATATTCCTTGCAGTTATAACATTGAATCCCAGACTTCTGCACAACCGGAGTACCTACATTTTCCCTAGCCCCAGAAACATTAACTGCCCTCTGATTATCATACCCAGTTCCTTTGTTAATTCTTGGAGAATTATCTTGATTAGCTCTACTGGTGTTTGATGATGTTCAAAGGTTGTTGTTGGTAGGCTTGTAGATTTTCTTAAACGAGAGAGAAATTAAAGCCATGAGTTTGTCAATCTCTTTGTCCTTTGACATTTCATCATCTTCAGTAACCGTATCAGGTTCTGGATCATATAAGTAGGATAGCTGACGAGGTAACAATTGCTTTCCTCTTTTCTGTTGATTATGTGATCTGGTGGAGGGAATGAATGAGTGTTTTGAGTTAGGATGGTTATGATGATGGAAACTGGTTGTTGTTGAGCCACAAGGCAAGTGGATTAGCAGTAACTACTAGTCTTTCACTTTGATCTCATTGACTTCATTCTGGATTGCTTCAGAATGTCAAAAGCTTGTGATAGGAGACAGTCTTTAGCTCTTGGCTCTGCTTAACAAGTGTCACAAACCTTTCTTCTGATGTAGTTGAAGTAAGAACTGGACATTTACTTGATGATTAGTAACATGACACTGTTTCTGACGAGCTCATTCATCATCTTGTAAAACCAAAGTAATACGGAAACAAAGTGATTCACCATCCCGTGAGTGTGATTATCCAAACTCCTGAAAATAAATTGGTTTCAAATCTTGAACATTGAATGATTCAACCTTGTTTTAACCTTTCAATGCTTTCCACATTTCACATGCATTCGGACAAGCATCAACTGTGGAGTAGATATCGTTATCTATCCCTGTGAGTATGATCTGAGCGGCTTCAGCTTCAACATTCAGTTGATCTCGTATGTCTTGTGAAACATTTTTATAGTTCTCCATATACCTCTCTGTAGTTGTTTTAGAACTACCTTCAGCAACTGGAACTGTTTTCTCAGCCTATTGATACGTGTATGGTGGATTTTGGAGACAATGATGGATGAGTTCACTGTTAGGTTTGGTGTCAATGTATCTCTTGATTCTGGATTTCCACAGAACATAATTACCCAGTGCTAACATTGGTGGACGATCTTTGCTACCTGCTTCCATGATAGCATTATGAAGAGCATTTGATGATTGAGTTTGCAAATTGGTATTTGAATTTGACATTTTGATAAAGTTGTTGTAAATGGATATCGGATCTTAAGTATTATGAAGTGATTGATTGTGGTTTTAAATGAATTAATGTTCATGGGATTTTACAAATCTTTGATTAAAACCGAGAAAAGAATTGTATCTTTCGCGAGATTTTACAAAATCAAGAAGAAACCGTGAATGAATAATTAATTGACGTTTTAAGTATGATTAAGTTGATTGTTAATTTGATTGGTTGTATGTTAAGTCCAAAATGAAGTTCTAAGTCTTTGAGGTTTTATCCTTGAGATTTGTCCAAAATGCTTATACAAAACGCAATGTCTTTATGTCAGACAAAACACAAGTCCAAGCTGAGAGACAAAACGCAGTTGAAGATCACGGACAAAACGCAAACACAAGTCGCAAAGGTTTGTGTAACAAAACGCAACACACTTCACAAAACGCAGTGTTTATCACAAGACAAAACGCAATCTTCCTTTTCACCCAAAACGCAACAATTTTATGACAAAACGCAATATGTTTTTGACACAAAACGCATTTTTTAGAAAATTTGGGCAGAGTAACGTTTAATATTTTGCATTAAGGGTCTTCAATCACTTGACAAAACGTAAGTTTTCTTGTTGTAGGCAAAACGCAATTGAGCTTCCAAGACAAAACGCAATTCCTTGACAAAACACAACCTGTAGAAATACACAAAACGCAATACAAAACGCAATGATGAAGCAAAACGCAAGCAAGAACACCCCTTCAGATAGGCAAAACGTAGCCAAGAAAAAATCTTCAAACTTTCTTGTTAGATATGAAATGATGTTAAAACCACATAGTAATGATGCAAGGAATTGATCTAAGTCCGAAAGTACAAGTCTTTAACACTTTTAACCACGAAACAAAGATCAAAGTTTGATTTTTTTTCTTGCTATTTTTCGAACCATAAAAAAACAACCAACTAAGCCCACGAATTTCACACAAAACATACACTAAACACCCCTTGGCGACTGATACCACATGTTATCCCATGAATTTAATCCATTACACAACACTAATCTTTACCAATATGCTAGAAAATAATAAGAAAACTTAGAGAGAGAAAGTAGAGAGAGAAACAAGAAAGGAAGATTAGATTAGAGAATTGGTGGATTACAAGTGAATGAAAATGTAACCAACACCCTTCACCAAGTGTGGTGAAGGGATATTTATACCCATGCCTTGCTAGCTTGGCACTTGGGCTTTCTAAACGGGCCGGGCTTGGTTTAACTTGGGCTTTGAGCCCGAAACACGGACAATATTAGATTACAATTCAAGCCCGTTGAACCCGACTAGCCTATTACAAAACAAGACCTAGTTTGACTTTCTTAGACCGATAACATTCTTGTTTGACTTAATATAATTAAGGCTAACAAATATAACTCCAACTAAATGGTTTTTCAAAATCTCAACTCTTCTCTAAAGAAGAAAAACAATTCCTTTCTTTAGGAAATTAGAAACTAAAAAATAGGAAAAAATTTCACCAACTAAACGGCCCCTTACTATTTTCAATTTTCATGTTGTTCTATTGCTTGATTTTTCAAATTGGGGAAACTTCATTTGTTTGGGGGCTTTAGAATAAGGATCTTCTAGATAATTTTAAAATACTTTATTTGCTACTATATTAGTAGTCCTTTCACCATCTATTCCAAGTCTAATTATTACTATGGAAAATCAATACCTCTAAAAATTTAATCAAATTGACCTGATGATGTTTTTTATTTGCAGTTTTATGTATTGGCAGCTATTGAGATTATAGTGTTTGGGCATGTTCAACACTTTAGTATCTTTTTGGCTTGAGTATGTTCATTGCCTGTATTTTTGTTTCAAGTAAATTTTAGGTTTTATAGAGGTTTGTCCTAATCTAGTCTTTGCATGTGTGTTTGTTTGTAATTAACTCCTAATTTTATTTAATCTATTTTACCTTTGTAAAACAATAAATAAAGTCGAAAACAAGTTTGAAATATGTTAGCTAAATACACAAGGCTCGAAACAAGGCGAGCTCGAAAACTTAAATGAGTCAAGCTCAAACACAAAAATTGATAGGGAGTTTGATAAAGTTGACTATATTACCTTTATTTGAAATTGTTATTACAAACTATAATGAAAACTTTAATTAAAAACATTTTTTTAAACTGTGTGTTTTTTTGTTAGGAGACTATAATTTTAGAACGAATGGAGTTCTATTTAAGCCTCGAATCCATAACCTTTTGATTGATGAGCCACTCACATATCGACAACTCCTTGGTTTATTCATTTAAATTTACCTAAAAATATTAAACCTCGCAATCTTGTTAAGCATTAGGGTTAAACATTATGGACCGCGAACCAGATGAGAATGAAATGGACTGACCGGCCCGGATCGAACATATTTCGGCCGGTCTTCGGTCCATAATTTTCCTCACTTTTCGTCACCGGTCCGTCCGGTATGGTTTTGCGCACAACCGACTTTTATGCTTTATTGGACCGGACCTGACCGACCCGGGCATGGACCGAACATTTTGGTCCGATCATCAGTCTGGACTTTTAAAACCAATCAATTTTTGGTCCGGTCTGGTTTAAAAGTTTGTGTATTTTTAAGGCTGGCATAGACTCGGAAGCTTAGTCGATTATGGGTTATCAAGCTCGGCCTCAAGCTCATGCTTAAAAATGAGCTTTAAATAAGACTCAAGCTCGTTCAATCTTGCCTCATATCGCCAATCTCCTAGTTTGTGCATGTGACTTGTTTTTCTCAAAAATGCAAATATAACACTCAAAACTGATGCGTCACAATGTAACAACACTATCTATCCTTTTCTTAAACAAATATCAAATTGTTAAACTGAGTCACAATGACTTGCAAAAACCTATTTTTAGTTATATATATTTAACTAGTTATAACACCCGTGCGTGCACGGGGTTTTTTTCTAAAACTTTTATTTATATATTATTAGTAAAATCGCATGTAGTAATTTGTATATGATTTGTTTTTATTTAAATTATTTATAGATATTCGTTTCCTACTTAAGATCACTTTTCTAGATGAAATTCTAATCTCATGTTGATAAATGTCCAATGCGGTTGATGACAAATTTATTAGTCACTCACTGATAGACAATGGATACATAGATCCAAATATATTACAGTATAATCAAAATTTTCATTTCACCTTAATTCAACACATTTGATTTTAAGTAATTATTTCATCCAATTTATTGATTTTGCTAGAGCCTGCCATGGAATTGATTTTGATGGAGTGTCATGGATATTCAAAAGAAAAACTACGAGGAAGACATTTTAATCTTAGAGATATAAAAAGTAACATGAGAACAAAGAGATATAAAAAGTAACATGTGAATCATAGATGGAAATGGAAGAAACACATTTATGATATATGATGAATTGGATAATTACTGAACATCTTGATCACTATAATAATTTGAAATGAAGACATGTAAACAAAAGAAAGCTTGCATGTGCACTCATTTTTTTCCCTAAACATCTTGATTTGTCTTCTTAAACTTCTCACTCCCTACAAAAAAGAAGCATATGCAGACGCCAAAATTATTTGGTCAGTCAAACTGGCAAAAGAACTCCTACGTGGTGAAAGCAACTTTCCTAGTTCATTGATTCCATAACAGTACAAACATCCTAATCGAGTAAACGTCATACTTAACATAATCGAGAAGAAAAACTCATACCTGGTATGAGGATAAGGATATCACACAAACAGATTGACAAAGTAGTATGTGTGATGAAACCACGTAAAAAACTTGGAGACTTTAAATTGCCATTATAAGCACCTAAAAGGAAAGAAAAAAAAGGACATTTATACATATGTAGTAACAAAATCCAGAAATATCTATCACATACGGAACCAAAACTAAAAAGGGGCCGCGTCTGGATGCATTTATATGAACAGTCGAAGCAAAAACAGTCATGCAAATTGTTGTTGCATAATGCGTATGTGTTGGATATCACCTACACTTTATTATAGTAATGAAACCAATTAAGATTATGAACTTTTTAACAATCAAACAATACCACGTGATAAGAACATAATAAACTTATAATTATACCTGAGTTCAACACAAACAAATCAAGTATCTGATCCCATACCAAAAGTGCGTATATAATATCCCTAATATTTATTAAGACACGTACACTTGATTAAGACATGTGCCAGTGTCGTTGAAACCATAACTTTGCATATATTCGGCTCCGTTCTGTCTAATCTTGTAAATTTTGATCCAAGTTCAAGTCATAAACTTTGAATTAAGTGTTCATGTTATAAAATTCACGTGTTCATGATCTGCTTCACAACCTGCTTCACAACTTCATGATCTGTCACATAAAAGGTAGATGGTTCTAATTGTGATGGGGTGCCACAAAACCAGAGGTCATAGTGAAAGCAAAGTAACACAATCCCACGGAAGATACATAGGACTAAATACTGTTAGATATTTATTCAATTAAGGGTTATACTAATATGCATGATTGCGCCATAGCAATTGATCAAATTGCCGGTCCATCGGATATGTTACATTCGCAGGTTTTTTAATAGGATATGGATCGTCTGGTTAGGGGCGTGATAAATTTATCAAGACATTGATATTTAAAAAACATGCGAATGTAACATATCCGATGAGTGATGAGTGATATTTATAGGGTCGTCTGGTGATAAGTGATTTCTAGAGATTTGGAAGATGGAAGCAAAGCGTTCCAAAGTTTATTCGTTTTGACCCAAACCTGTTGCTAAACCCGGCCAATTAACCACTCATAGTTGCATAAGTTTATATGTCCATGTATTGCTGAGAAGATGTAGTCAAGAGAAAATGTATTTGCTACATTTATAGATGACCAGTTAATGCCCAACAAAAATAGTAAAGGGAAGATTCGTTTAATTACATATATTCCCAAAACCAAATGGTTACAACATAATTTTTCTCCATAGGAGCTTATTCTAGGTGGGCATATTTAATATACAAAGTCGTAAATAAGTAAATTACGGTTATAGAGTCGAATTTTAGTACCTGAACTTGACCCGTTTCATTTTGTTACCTTAACATATCATGTCTAAGAAGGAACATGGTTACCATGTTGTTTTCTGTCCATTCCCCATACGCCATCCTGAATTTAAACAATGCATTCCATAGTCAACACATACATTTTATTAATCACGGGCCACTTGAAGGATAAATTAGTGGGAAAAATATGTGTATAGCGAACTTCAATTAAGAAACATGCTCCAAAAGGTTATTCTTGAAAACAATCAAACCGTACATAATAACAATTGAACTTCGTTAATATAATCCGTCTTTTTTCTTTGCAGCAAGACCCGTTCAACATAAAATGGGCGAGAATGGGTAAATTCGATAGATTCTGGGGCAAATTCTAATTTTTTTGTAGACGCGTAAAATATCAATTGTAGCTAATGAGATTATATAAAACTCGTAGTGATTTACTTGGCATCTTTAGTTTTCAAGAAATAAATTAAGAGAGGCCATATAAAGAAAAATATTCAAAGAGTCAAGCATACTACAAACGATTGTCTAAAGCACTATTGTTATGAACAGGGTTTACAAATTATACTAACCAATACCTGGAAAGGACACAAACAGGGTTTATGTCTAATAACAAAGCAACCAAGTCATGGTATAAAAAAAATAAAAAGAGTTTCCAATCTCAAAAGCACATTAGATGTAGAAACTTACTTCTCAATGGTGCAGCAAGAAGAAAAGCAATGACACCCCACTTACCCATTTTAAAAAGATCTTTAATTCTTGATCCAAGTTCCTTCCGAATCAGCTATCTGTGTGATACTAATTATTCGACCCCTGTTAATCCGGTAATCAGTTTCCCTGCACCCAAACACTTGAAACAATAAGCGAGGTAATTTGATTTGCTAATAATGCATCCGTTACTGTTCTCATAGCAGGCTCATGTCGAGATTCATGAAGATAAGGCCGTAAAATAACAAAATAAAATAAAAATGAACATGTAAGCTTATTCGCACATAGTCTATTCATTGGGATTTATCCAAAGGTACTAAACCTTACAAGCTAAGGAGTTAAAGATATATTCATTGGGATCAATAAGTGGTATCAGAGCTTGTTATGAAGCTTTGAATAAGAAGAATCAACCAATTCATCCAAAATCTATTTTTTCAGTGATAAGATGGAGGTAGGAACTACCACTAACAATCTGACTGCAAGACTACCTATCCTCAACCCAGGAGACTATGATCTCTGGGTGATGAGGATAGAACAATAATTTCTTATGACTGATTACTCCCTATGGGAAGTAATTAAGAATGGGAACAAAGTACTGAGAAGAACTGTTGAAACAATTGAACATGAGTATCAACCCACCACTGTTGAAGAAAAACAGGATAGAAGAAATGAAATAAAAGCATGAGCAACCCTGTTGATGGCACTTCTAAACAAAGACCAACTGAAGTTCCACTTATATCAAGATGCAAAGTTGCTAATGGAGGTTATAGAGAAAAGGTATGGAGGGAACAAGGAGTCCAAGAAGGTTTAGAAGACACTTCTCAAACAACAATATGAGAA
>BQNB010159832.1:0-14870 GCA_026074375.1 Tanacetum coccineum | reverse complement strand
TCACTCATCCGTTCTCGTGTTCGTTTTTTTACTGATTTCTTGTGATATTTGACATATCCATACCTGCACACATAAAACTTAGATACAAGCACATTTTTGCCATTTTTGATCCGTTTTGGGTTTATTTGGGCCTTTTTAAGCATAAATAGATATGTGTAATCTACACTTATCAGTCCTGAATGAATCGCCGGTAAAAACCAGCGTGCCCAAGGAAACTACGGACACCTTTGACAGAAGTCGGATGAGGGAGTTTAGCTATTACTTCGACTTTAGCCATTATCATCACCACGAAAGGTAACCATCCCAAGTGTCTCGAGAGGAAATGTTTCCGTAATTTCCTTTTTCTCGAGCTCGCTTTGTGTAACACCCCCATTTTTTACATATAGCAGCGGAAGCTAATCTGGGGTATTACTTCAAGGATACAACAGTCATAATCATAGAAAACGAATCAAAAAGAGTCGTTTATGCGAGAGGTTCCCAAAATCTATACAATAAAGTTTGAATGATAACGGTTTTTCCATCTTCATGTCCTCGCCACTCCGTGCCATTAGTTACCTGAGATAAAACATGCTAAAAAGTCAACACAAAGGTTGAGTGAAATCCATAGGTTTAAGTAATATAATTTGAATGCAAATGCGATATTGGGCTACGTTGATACCCGCGTGATTTCTAATGATGTGCAATTGGTTACACGTAACTGGGTACACCAACGGGGAGTCCAGCCCAAATAGATCTATTCACATCATTCGCGCTTACTATGGAGAGTAATTAATGGTTCATGATTATGGGGACTTAAAGGCAAAGCAGTTACTTAGGCAATAGTAAATTGAAATAGCATACAGAAATAATTGCATTCATGTTTATAGCATGTATCCCCCTCGCGGGTTTATAAAAAGATTGAAATGCGAGGCTATGAACTCACCTGAATAGTTATAGGGAAATTGATAGCAAATGTATATGAAATGAAAGTAACGGCTTCGTCACGGGCAACCTGGGGTAATATGGCAAGTCTTAGTTTGATTGAATATATAAGTTTTTACATCGATGTTGGTTTTGATATAAAAATTATCATAACACCGTTCGGGCCATCATAATTCAGAAGTCATTCAGTAAACGTTTGAGGAGCTAGGGCACTTTAAATCGTAAACCCAACAACTCAGTCAGAACGTAATACCAAGATGAAACTCCTTAATATGAAGCTCCCTAGTATTGTGGTATGATATGAATCCGGGACATGATTTTTGAAAGCACATCGATGATGAATGATATAATGATTAGAACATAAGCAGTTTTAAGCATTTTATTCAATATCTGGAATATCAGGAGATTTAAGGCACGAGAGCCTAATAAAAGTATGTCATATAAAATGTTTTGATATGATTTATGCTTTTTCAAAATGTGACATTTTAGACCCATGGGGTTCTAAAAATTGGCCCAATAAGACCCCTAGGGTTTTCACTTTTACGACTTTTGGTCCCATCAAGTTTAAAAAGATATACAATAAACCTTGTACTTTAAAAAGTGACCATAATAAACCCTTTTGGTTATCAGCTTTTAATAAAAGACACTTTTAGTCCTTTTAGTTATAAGTTTATGAAAATTACAATATATACCCCTTACATGGATTATAATTACACAACAAGTTCAAATTGCATGCAAGCTATTTTAAACATTTCCAATAGACATTTAATAAGTTATAATAAACAAAAAGTATTAAGATTTAACACAACGCATTTTAATTCTTAACGATTCGTTAAGCTAGGAGCAAACGGTTCATATTAAGTGTGTTGTTTGAAAATGAAAACGGCGCGGTTTTTAAAGTTCAAATTCTTTCATAGCTTATCCAAAGCACTTATTAACATTATATAAGCAATTAGAGAGATTATAACAATAGTTTACAAGTTTAACCCATAGTTTAAGTAAAAACATGATATTAGGGTTTCGGGTGTACGGTTTTGGATCAAAATGGAAAATGAGTATGAATTGAGTTATGAAACTTTAACAAGAGTATATTTAGGATCATATGAACATTATAAGAGTGTAAGTAGCAAAATTAGAACATTCAAAACTGTGTTGAAGCTTCAAGATCAAAAATGGTGTAAGATGGGTCGTTTCAGTAGTATTTCCACTCGTTAAAGGCCTTTGTATCTTTACTCTCGGCTTCAATTTATTCAGTGGCTTTACTTCTTGAACTTCATTAATGATCCTTAAGGATCATAAAAGGAGCAAAGGATTGCTGCCTATCAAGGGTAATAGAGGAGGAGGTGTGGTGCAGTTAGAATGAGACATATGGGGTCTATTTTATACCCATTTGAAGGTGTAGAGAAGTAAGCAAGTTAGGACCGGTCATGACACATAGTAGGTCTAGGTGTAATGATGTGTATAAGCTAGAATATGAAGTGTGGAAGGTCTATGAACTAGCTTTGATGAGTTGGTTGTTGTTGGTGCTTGCCGCGACTGAAGTAAGGGCAAAAGAGAGGCCATGTGCTCTCAATTTTGACCAATGAATGGTCTAAGTAGGTGAATAAGCTTCTTAAGGGATTATAGAAGAGGTTCACATAAGTTATTTGTACTTGGAATGGTTTGAAATGGGTCAAAATTGAGTATGAAAGGGTTTGGGTCTGTTTTGGGGTTCGACTAGGTTTTCACAAGATTCCAAGCCTTTATTTCATGTATAAATGATTAAGGATAGTTAATATATGTAGCCAAGGTCTGATATAGGAAGGATTAGCAAATATTATCAATTGGTTTGGGTTAAAACGGATTAGAATTGAAGAAATGAGGTCACGGGTTTGATTAGGGCACGTTTAGGGTTTTCTTGACTTTCTTGGTTTATATTTTGCATACTCTTGATTAGGAATGATGGAATACAGATCCTAGAGCTTAAATAAAGTATTATCAATGAAGTTTGATTGTTGGTTTTAGTTAAAATGGGTTGAAATTGAAAGAATAAGCCGTAGCTTGGAATTAGGGTTCATATAAGGCTTTTAGGGTTTTCTAGCTTTGTAATTCTCGTACATTGTTGAAGCAAGGATGGTTAATGATGGATAAAGGTTTGTAAACTCATTTTATGGGTTTACAATGACTCTTGGTTGCTTACTTGAGAATGAGATGGTCTGAAAATGAGTAAACGGGTCAAAATTATAATTAGGGTACAATTAGGGTTTTCTGGATTCGTTTCTTGGATAATTGAGGTAGAATGATGAAATGATGATGGAATATGATTGAGGATGTTGTAATTTATGTTATTATAACTTATTTAAGAGTTGGTTTAGGTTTACAATGGGTAAAAATCAAGAAACGGGTCATGGTTTAGAAACTAGCTTGGTTTTAGGGTTTAGGGTTTTGAATTAGGGTTTTGAGTATAAAAAGATGTATGAAAGCTTATGAATAGAATATTTAGGGTTCATATATTGTAAAATGAGTATAGTAGCTTGAACATAAGTGATAGTGAAGAAATGAGGATGAAAACGGAGGTAAAACGGCTATTTTAGAGATCATGCTTAATGACTTGTACATTGAGCTTTTAGAGATTTGTACTTTGAGTTGAAGAGATTTTATATTTCAAATGAGATGTTATATTTCTTGTACATATGCTTTAGTAGCTTGTGCATTCACTTTAGGGGTTAACCCTTCCATGAGATTAGGGTTTAGGGCATCCGATAATGGTTTAAAGCCCGTTTTGATATGATGTTGCAAATGGTACCTTATAGGAATAATGTACTTTGTAAAAATGATATTATGATATTGACTTGATATATTATGATGTTTGCTTGACATATATGAAGATAGGATTGCCATATGTAGGTTGTCCGAGTCCGTTAACTTGAGTTATGCAGGTTATATTGCATATTGAGATATTGGCAAAGTAATGTAATGTAATAAAGCGAAAAATTTCCCTGAAAAAGGTGAGTTCATATATAACTGATAGATTATACATCATCTAACTTAATAGATGGATCTTCACATTTATGAAAATTATGGGTTGTTATAATATCTTTTATAGAATGAGAGATATGGTCTGGTGATCATGGCTAAATTCTGCAAACGGTAGTTTTCTGTTTTGAGTTAGCAATAGTAAATTATCCTTTTCTAAATATTGGTAAACAATTGGAATATGAGGCTTGATGTTATGGAAAGTAGACTTCAAGGCCTTTCCAGTGGTGAAAGCCTCATGTCTATATCTTTTACGGTTTAGGATTTCTGCTCTCTTGAAAATGACTAAAATCAGAAAATTGACTTTTACGTCTAGGATTGAAAAAATAAAAAGTATGACCACATCCAATTGAGATAGGAATTAAGGGACGACACTTAGTAGATGTTTATTTTAGTTTGACCCCAGCTTAGACATCAATTGACTTCTTAAAAACACTTTGGTTTAGTCTTGGTGCAATATTGTTTATGTTTTGAATTTTTTAACTAGTATTGTATAACTATTCTATTTTATGATATCATATATCATTCTAAGTCGCGACTTGCTTTATAGGTCTCGACAAACATTTGTAGTCATCTTCTCATTGTTGGTTTCTCTTCGATCATCCACTTACGGTGAGTTCATAGCCCTATCTTTTCTTCTTTAATGGATTTCATAACTATTTTCGGGGTGAGAATACATGCTTGTTTTACTAAGCAAAAATTATTTTATCCAATTTCATAAGCGTTACATGAATGCTTTTACGAAAGATTTTACTTGCTTTACACAAGATTTCTAATACATGGTTGTTTACCACTGAATTTATTAAAGCTTGATTTGCTTACTACACGATTTGGGATCATTGAATATCTATTTACAAAACTATGAGTTTTGAACATATTACTTGTTTTAAATTGGACACAAGTGCTTGAAGGGTATTCTTGACCCGATTATGAGTTTATCTGCATGAGTACCTATTGTAAAAAGGCCTCGAATTTCATGCACTGTTAATTACCTAAGATGGGTAAGCGCTAGTACATTAAGTAGATCTATTGGGCCGTGACTGCCTTGTCTGGGGTTGTGACATCCATGGCGCGATCACCCCTAAAGGACATTTTGTATTGAGAGTTTCTTAAGGTATATTGCAATATTACTTTGTTGAGGGGAAAATTATATGTATATTTTATATGCTTGGTTAACATTTCAGTGGCATGAGCTTAATGCGATAATATATTAATTCATTTACTTGATATTGCATTCGTTGCACTGTCGCTGACTGATCTTAAACCTTGTGGTCCATTACTAAACATTACTTGATTTATTGAATCCCTACTTGAATTTCAAAAATAGTTATTTGAAATGTTGTAACGCTACTTTTCTTTCAGAAATATTAATTGAATTATTTCAACACTGCTTTTACTTAAACCTATGAATTCACCAACATTATTGTTGACGTTTTTGCATGTATTTTCTCAGGTTATTATATTTCTAGCTGAGCATTGGGAGCACCCGAGTCGCGCGGATATCAAAACTTTAAAGACTTAGTTTTCTTCACATTCGACAACCATTTATTATTAAAATATACAAAGGAGTCATGTTTAAACTCTTGTAACTTTTGTTAAAAAGAAATTATTAGGACCTGAAATTACTTTGATTTATTTAAATCGAATGTGACATTTTATTAAACTTCTCTTTTAAGGTCGTTTTCTGTAACTTGTGTGTATGAACTATGAAGTAGAACCCCAAGTGGTATTCCGTTGTGTCGTGATTTTATGAGGGTGTTACAGGTAGTCTGCCAGAACTGTTTGACTAGGGAATCATAGATAGTGGGATTATGAGTTAAGGAATACCTTAGAGAAGTACCTTTGAGGAAGTCCACTATCTTAGTGAAACCCATACTTTTATTGGGTTTCTTTTGAAAAGCAACCATGTTATGCTTATCCGAATACTTCAAAGTGGCCATCTTGAATACGTAAGGAACAGAAGTTGTGATTAATTAAATCTTAGTGCTGGCTTTGGTTCGTTTGAGTAACTAGGTGATGGTAAAGAGTGGCAATTGAATTTATATAGATGATAAACTAGGTTTCTGTTTGGACCGACTATAAAAATAGTTTCTTTATAGGAAAGAAAGATATTTTAATGAATAAAATTCAGTAATTATCCAAATAGAAAACCTATATGAGAAGTAATTACCATAAAAATCTCTAATGGTAATATTCAAATTAAGGAAAATCAATTTTTCCTCACCAGCACCAACGGTCATCTACCAGTATTAATATTGATTGTTTGTTTGAGATTTACATGTGATGGAGCATCTTGTTCCAACATTTTTTGAGGAAGGTGAACCGGTTGATACAGCGAGAACTAGAGCAACTACTTTACCAATTGGAGCAATGAATTCAGGGGCTGGGAGATCAACACTTGGTAGAGGAGTGAGTAATTCATCAAACAACTGTTGAAACAATATATCCCAATCAGTTCTTGAAGGTGGTACAAACGGTGTTGAAGGAGGAAGGTTTGGTACGAGTCGTAAACTGATTGTTGCAGGAGTCATTTCATAAAGTGCGGGTCCTGAACTGTTGTGTTTCCCGAATCCATTGCATTCACTCATCAAATCTACATGAATGTGTTTCAATGATTCGTCTCGTACGTCGTTGTAAATTCGAAATGCATTCTTGTGGGTGCATAACCAATGAAGTACTAATATTGCCTTCGTTGTAACTTACCCAATAATCTTCACTATCATTTGTACGGATAGCAGAGTGCACCAAATACATGGAAAAAGATAATCGGGAGGTTTGTCATGGTAAAAAGCTCAGATGGTGTTTTTGTCTAAACGGACGTACGATGGAAACGATTTTTGGGTGTAACATGCGGTAGTCAACAGCTTCTTCCCATAAGAATAACGAAGCTTTTGCATAAATCAACATTGTGAGGGCAGCTTAAATTAACATATAATTACGTCTTTCAACGACACCATTTTGCTGTGGAGAGCGAGCAACAGATGTTTCATGAGAGATGTCAACCTTCTCATAATATTCACACAAGGTTTGATTAACAAATTCAGTTTTATTATCTGTTCTGATTCTTCAGACATGCACTTAGTAAAAATTTAGCCAAGGTAAACTAACCGAGTTAACGAATGATACCAAAAACTGAACGATTACAAAAGTATATGGAATTACACGATGTCTCATATGGAATTGAATACGTTGCTCGACCTCTTCTGCTCTTTTTCTCCTCTGAAAATCGACTTTTGTGGTTTAGGTATCGAGAATATGATTTAGCACACTTAAAACTCGTTTTTGAGTTTTCTATTTAAAAGGTCTGGAAGTCGGTTGGATACGGCGTATCCATGTATTAGATACGGCGTATTGGGGATTTCTTGGAGTATGGACCACGTCTGATATCTTCCAGCAGATTATATTGATTCCATATCTTGAATACGACGTATTGAGTCCTCTAGATACGACGTATTAATCTTTAATCTTCTGTGCTCTTTGGTGAGTGCAGGCACGGATACGCCGTATCTTCCTTGATGGATATGGCGTATTGGTCTTCAGAAACAGTAATCTTTAAAATAACTTCATTTAAGCTCCAGAATGCGCGCCTTTTGCTTAGTTTCACCAATTACTCCATAATTACTGAAATTCTCAAATATAAATGATTAAGTAACAATTCTTTGCAATAACTATACAAAATGGGTTAAGATCGTGGGATAAATGATGCTATAAAATAGACGTTATTTGATATCACCCTGTAACATTCCGAATTTTCAAGTAATTTACGACGTCATCTATTTTACTAATTATTATTTTTTTCGTACGCGTTTACTTTTAATTTTATTAGTTAAGTTAAATCGCGTAAGCTATAAATTATCAATTAGCGTAAACGGACACCAAACGAATTAAAGTTTTCGTCAAGCGAGCAATATATTATTTTTACGAAAGTAATAATCAACTTTTTTATATTTTATTTTTATTGGTTACGTAAAATAATTATGTTTCGCAATTAAATACATTTAGGCATAACCGGAAGCACCAAAACTTTTCTACGCTTCAACGAATACCTATGATTATTACAAATACTCAAAATTTTATAAAACTTTACCTACATTCATCACTTGAGCCAAACCTTACACGAAATAAATAGACAAATACATACATTTTACAAAGTATACATTTTATTTACAAACTACAACTTATACATTATCAATATATACTTTCATTTCTCCTTTATTAATAACTAGCTAAACATTCCTCCTCATTTTCATGGGATAACTCCTTCTTTAGGGGACCAAGAGACCAAGTTAGTGAAGACTAACTTAGTCTTCCTTAAGACCCTCTTCCTTGTTTTGCTCTACATGTCTTTGACTAGCTTTTTATGCATATAAGGTCTTTAGCTTGTAACATACACACACACTTCTTATTATCAAGGTGAAAACACAAAAACTCCTCCCTTTCCCCCTCTTTGGCCATGAAAACACCAAGAACACCACCAAATCCATACCAAATTTTATTTAACAAATTTACACACATTCCTACTATATATTTAAGATGTATTAAGAAGATTTGAAGGCTTGGTTAAGTCTTTACAAGTGTTAAGCAAGAAAAATGGAAGATTAGGGTTTAGAGTTTCTTTGATTGTGCAAGCTTTGGTTTATAATCTAAACAAGGGTTTAGATCATATTTCTCATCATCATTTATCACTATAAGGTTATCTATAAACCTTTATGTCTTTACTTTTATCATTTTTATGTGTTTACATCTTCTATATAACTAAATCACCATTTATGGTTTTAAACATGCTAAATGGATAACTTACTTGTGATTATGATTTTGTACACTTTTTCATATGATATTTGATTCCTATATATAAGATACAAAAGATCATTCTAGAATCATTACTATTGGCTTAGGCCCAATACAAATTAATGACTAATAAATATACTTTGAATGTTGACTTGACTTGAATATTGAATGTTGACCGTTGACTTTGAATGCTGACCGTTGACTTTGAATGTTGACTTGATTTATACATGGTTAATATCCCCCCTCAGTGTGACGGGAGATCTTTGGACGATATCAGGCTAGAGCGAAACTCAATGAATAAGTAGTGTAGGCCCTTCGTAAAAATAACTGCATACTGGAATCTAAGGGACTTGAAGAACTCGAACTTGTCCAAAGCAACAAATCACGAACAAAATAAAGTCGAATCTCAATGTGTTTCGTGCGTTGATGTCTGAACGAATTTGCAGACATATAGACACACTAACATTGTCAAATAAACAAGGTAGCAGTAAATATAAGGAGTATGAAAGCTCACATAGCAAATTACGGATACCAAGCAGCTCAGCAACCAACATTAGCAACACCTTGATATTCCAGCAACACCCTAGAGCAAGACAAGGTAACCTGACGTTTCACAGACCATGATAAAAGATTGTCGCCAAGAAACACACAATACCCGGATGTTGACCGACGAGTAACAGGGCACCCAGCCCAATCAGCATCAGTATACGCAGTAAGCTGAGTAGTAGATGATACATGAAGCTGCAGGCCATAATCAAGAGTACCACGAACATAGCGAAGAATACGCTTCAAAGTGCAGAAAGTGCGATCACGAGGTCATGCATATAACGACAGGACATGTTGGACAGTATAATAAAAATTAAAGATAAGGTCCTGGGCGCTTAAAGGAAGATACAGAAGAGCACCAGCAAGGCGTGCGATATAAGTGGGGTCACTGACAGGGTCACCATCCGAACCAAGCTTGGACTCTGTATCAACAGGGTCCGACACGGGTTACAATTTTGCATATGAGCTCGCTCAAGAATTTCCTCTGCAAATTTTGATTGAGACAAAAACAAGCCAGTTGCCGACCGCTGAGCAGAAATACCAAGAAAATAATTGAGTGAACCAAGATCCGTCATAGCGAACTCACTGTGGAGGGAAGTAATGATCCGTTGTAAAAATGCTGAAGACGATGCTGTAAGAATAATATCATCCACATAAAGCAACAAATAAGCAATGTCAATCCTCGAATGAAAGACAAATTAAGAGGAACATTTTTTTACTATGCTGAAAACCGACTCGTGTAGCATAACTAGCAAAACGCTGAAACCAAGCACGTGGAGCTTGCTTAAGCCCATACAAAGACCGCTGTAGATGACAAACATAATTAGGTTTGTTAGGATCAACAAACCCAGGAGGTTAATGCATATAAACCGTCTCAGATAAGTGACCATGAAGAAAAGCTTTTTTACGTCAAGCTGATGAATGGGCCAGTCACGAGAAACTGCAAGACTCAAAACAGTACGAATGGTAGCTGGTTTAACCACCAGACTAAATGTCTCATCACAACAAACCTGCTGTTGACTCGTCCTTTGCAACAAACGATCCTTATACCTTGCTTAATGGAGCACTGCTTAAATTTATGTTGATAAGCCTACATAGAATGAAACCACATTAAACGTTAGTTGACGTTGTACAAGAGCCCATGTTCCCGTTACTAATTAAAGCATATATTCCCACTAACATAGCTTCTTTCCAATTAGGGTCACGAAGAGCATAAACATAAGAGCGAGGAAGCGGTAAAGTAGTGGTAACATGACAATTCATAAGTTCAAGCGGTTTAAAAATGTCAGCTTTAACGCGAGTGACCATTGGATGGGTAGACATGGTTTGTGATGAATTATTTATAGGAATTGGAGTATGGCTATCTAGAGTTTGGACATGCGATTGTGTTTGGGCCGAAGTTGGGATTGGTGTTAGCTAAAAGATGAGGTATCGGGTTGTGGTGGGATAGGTGTTTGAGACTATAAGAAGATGGGTATCGGTTGTGGTGTCTGGTTTTGGAGGGGATAGATGATGGGTCGTAATTGGGGTGTTTGGTTCATTCATTGTTGGACAAATGGTTCGTGGTGGAACATTGGTTGCTAGTTTTGTATATGTGGTAAAGAGGGAATCATATGTTTGTGTATTAGAAGGCGTAACCATTCAAACGGAAATCACTCTTCATCAAACCGCACATGTCTCGAAATCATAATTTTATTGAGCTACGTCAGACATCGATAACCACTATGATTGGCGGGTAACCAAGAAAGATGCAAGTGTGGAACGTGTTCTAGTTTCATGTTGAACATCAACATGAGGATAGCAAAGACATCCAAAGACACGCAAATCTTCATATGTGGGGGTTTGGTTATAGAGTTTGGTGAATGGTATTTCATTATTAATGGCGGTAAAAGGTAATCTATTTAAAAGGTGAGCAGCCATATTAAGAGCTTCCACCCAGTAAGATGGAGGTATGTGAGCTTGAAAGAGTAATGTACGGATAAGGTTATTAATGGTGCGAAGCATACGCTCGGATTTACCATTCTGTTGCGAAGTACGAGGGCAAGAAAACCGAAATTGTATGCCATTTTGGCGGAAAAGTTCATGGAAACGGGTGTTGTCATATTCGCCACCATGGTCACACTACAAGGCCTTGATGTCGACATTAAATTGTCTATTCACGTAAGCACGAAATGCGACAAAATTATCAAACAAATCAGATTTTTTATGCAAAGGGTAGACCCAAACAAAGTGTGAGAAATGATCTAAGAATATAGCATAATATTTAATTCCACTTTCACTTGGAATTGGTGATGTCCATATATCCGAGTGAATGATTTCAAACACAGAATCAACCAAAGATTTAGAATTATAAAACGGAAGCTTAGCATGTTTATCTAATTGACATGCATGACACAAAGTAGGCAACTTTGGTTTATGATATGAAATTAGATTTCCTGACTCTAAACGACGTAGCACATCGTCTCCAGGATGACCCAGGCGTCTGTGCCATGTAGTGGAACTAAATGAAAGCAATACTACTGGATTTTAAGACGAAGGTTGCTGAGTGACCGGGTAAAGGTCTCCCGTACTATCACAACGAAGAAGAATCCGTCCGGTCTGGTAATCCTTTACCGAAAAACCATAAGCATCAAATTCAACAGAAACATCATTGTCACGAGTAAATTGACGAACTAAAATTAAGGTGAAGAGGCTTAGAAGATGTATGCAAAAAGCTATGACCAGTATGAGTGACAGGAATAGAGTGACCATTGCCAACAAATACAGATGGATAAATGCTTGAATTGCTACAAGATGTGAGTATACTTGTATTGTCCGCCAAATGAGATGATGCTCCCGTGTCCATATTCCAGTTTGGATTTTGAAGAGTCATGGTATGAAATGCATGTAGAGGAGTAGGAGCATAAGAAACCGGAGCGGGAGACATAGCAGGTGCTCCATAATAATGTATAGGTGACTGTTGAGCCGAAGAACTAACAAATTGGATCGGTGGCTGATGGGTTGCCAAGTACACACAAGGATACAAAAAATGTTGCACCGTTTACATCATCATACTAATGCACAGTTTTATAATAAGCGACAAAAGCAATATTGAATTAGCTATGCAATAGACATTATGCAAAACTTAATATTGGCAGCAAGCATGCGTATGAAAAAAAAAGGAGAGGCTATTTAGGGTTTTTGATGGTGAGTGTTTATGGCTCTGATACCATATTAGAATTGGTAAAACCCCATTGAAAGGCTGATTGATTTGCTTGCTTACAATTGATAACAATTATCCTATATATAAGATACAAAAGATCATTCTAGAATCATTACTAGGGCTAGGCCCAATACAAATTAATGACTAATAAATATACTTTGAATGTTGACTTGACTTGAATATTGAATGTTGACCGTTGACTTTGAATGCTGACCGTTGATTTATACATGATTTATACATGGTTAATATTAACCATGTATAAATCAAGTCAACATTCAAAATCAACGGTCACCATTCAAAGTCAACGGTCAACATTCAATTAATCAAGTCAAGACAACATTCAAAGTATATTTATTAGTCCATTAATTTGTATTGGGCTAAGCCCATAGTTAATGATTCTAGAAATGATCTTTTGTATCTTATAATAGATAGTTGTTATCAATTGTAAGCAAGCAAATCACAATTTAGCCTTCATGGAGTTTTTTACCAATTCTAATATTTTAAAACATTGTTAAATGGATAACTTACTTTTTGGGTTTTTTTTGAAATTTGTTTTAAATGATTTTGTAAACTTTTTTCATATGAAATGTGATAGGTAATATCATAGGAATAATCAGAAATAAAAAAAGTATTTGTTTAACAGTTTTGGTTTAAGTGGAAAATGTTTAGTATAAAACTAAGTGATCAAAAGATACAATTAAGGAAAGTTTATGATTTCATGTGAGATTAAAGATAATTGTGGGCTATTTTAATTCGTGTTTTAGACAGTAGGTTTTACATTTTATAAAGATAATACACCTCATGACGATTCCAAAATGATAAGAAACTCAAAAAACCGATTTATAACGAAAAAGATACGACGATTTCAAGTTTACGTTAAATATATACTTTATACCCTACGGTGAGGATATCGATTATGTCGATGCATCATCTCCCGATGTTGAGATCGTCAGCTTAGAGGTGGTGGAGATTGTTGATCCGGAAGTTGGAAGGATTGATGATGACATTCTTTTAACAATCAAAGACGATATCCTTCGTGAAAAATTGTTGAATGTCAATCTTCTTATTGCTAAGATCGATGCATTAAGAGATAATCCTACTCTATCTTCCGATGTTTTAACCAAATCTACCTCCACATTTTCTAATCTTTTCTTGGAGGAGACTAACACCTTTGATAATTCTATTCCCGAATCTGAAACTTTTCGCTTTAATCTAGAAGAGATTAGTAGTGGCAGTCCCACTACTCATTCTGAGTTATCTCTTCCGGATTATAAAGCTTTCTACGTTGATAACGATCATTTTAAAGAGAAGAGTAGTGGCAGTACCACTACTCAGGTTGATTTTTCCCAATATGATTCATTTATCTTTGATCTTTCAAATGATCAGTTTCCTCCTGCCGATAGGAGTGACCTTTATCATGAGGAGTTCACTGATGAACTCGCTCACATCATGTCTCTCCTGAATCTTGAATGTTTCAAATTTAGGTTGCCTTTGGATTCCTTCGTGACGCATTTTTCTATTATGAATACTTGTTGATTACCATTCACCCGAGGTGAGTTCATAGCCCTATTTCTATCTACTTGTTTTACAAACTCTATGAGGTGGAATTACATGCTTGTTTTACTACGGACACAAGTGTTTTAAAACTGTATGCTATTTCGTGATCACATTATTGCCTAAGTACCCTTGCCACTAAGTCCCCTTTTATCATGAACCGTGAGTTGCTATATTAGTAAGCGCGAGTGTTGTAGATAGATCTATCGGGACTGACAATCCCCACCTTTCTTTGGGGTCACAAGTTGACTCATGGTGCATTTAACATTTGAATAATACGTTGGTTGTTTGGCATCATCCTTTTTACTGCGTGGGGCATATATTACGATTACTTATTACGTGTTAAGGTTCAGTGTCATGAGCTTAGTGCAATAATACCTATTTTTGGACTACTGAATATGATTCATGGTCTACTATTACTTAAATCTTGTGGTCCACACTTTTACAGACAAACCTATGAATTCACTCAACCTTTGTGTTGACTTTTAGCATGTTTAATTTCAGGTCCTAAGGTATAAGCTTGGATAGGAGCTGATATGTGTGAAAACACATATCCATTTTATATCAAAAATGACTCATAAAAGACAAATTTGTGCTTTAAATGCTTGTATATTGCTTGTTTTGTCTTTGTGATTGTGTAGGTAAGGATAATGCAAAAATCTTAAGAAAACGGTCAAAAACCGGACAAACACGGACACGGGAACGGAAGAGCATACAAAGAGCCGGGAGAATGCTATCAAAAGTCAACAGTGGTCAACCATAAAAAGACAAAACCCAAAAATTCCAAATCAGTCCCTTAAAGTTAACCAAATTACAAAAATAATCCCTAAACCCTAACGGTGTT
>BQNB010159831.1:2037-14870 GCA_026074375.1 Tanacetum coccineum | reverse complement strand
GCATGTGTACATTTCCAATTTTGGTTTAATAATTAAAAAATTTCCCACCATTTTTTTCTTTCTTGTTCGTATTTCAAAATGTACCAAAAATGAAACGTGTGTATATATGCTCTTTCAAACGCGTACGGTTATCGTCGATAAAAACTAAATATACCACGTTGATCGAAACGATGTCATGAATACGATGATGTAAGTCTTAAGTCCCGTCGTTTAACGTCACTCGAAACCAAAAAACCGAAAATTTTGTTAAAACGTGAAGATTTTGTTCTTGTGTGTATTAGTTCGGTTCAAGCTAGAAAAAAAACTCGTTCGGTCCTTGAAAGATGAAACTCGTTCGGTGATCTTTGAGATTTCGAGTTCGTTCGGTTGTCACAAGGTTGTTGGCTCGTTCGGTTCTAGTCGTGTTCCACTCGTTCGGTTCAAGAAGTTTCTAACTCGTTCGGCTCTTAAGTTTTCCACTCGTTCGGCTCTTGTGAATTTGTTACTCGTTCGGTGATCTTTGAAATAGCACTCGTTCGGTGATCTTTGAAATGTTACTCGATCGGTTAACCTCAAAAAGTTGCTCGTTCGGTCCTTGAGATTTTTCACTTGTTCGGTTGTTGCTGTCGTCCTTGTGTCTTCTCGTAGCAGCCAAGGAAGTAGAGGAGAAAAAAAACTAACAGTTTGACACAAAGAGGCAAAAAAAACAAAAGAAAAACGAAGCAACTATATCTTTTCAAACTGGAAAACAAAAGAAGAAAGAAAGAAAGAAGAAAAAAAAACGTGTAATAGAGCCCAAAGTAGAGATTTACAACATTAACTAAAAAGTTGACGAGAGAAACTTAAACAAAAATAAGTTGAATCAATAAGCGCAAATAAGCTGACAACAACAAAAACCACGAAACCCACCCGAGGCGACTGATACCAATTGTAGGATCCCGATCTACACTTTCACTTCATATTACGTAACACGGATCGAACCAAGAAACTAGAAAAGATAATGGTTTAGAGAGAGAAAGAAGAGAGAGAGATGAGAGAAAAAGGAGAAAAGATATTTAGAAAAATGAGAAGAGATATTTTCTTAGTAGAAAATATCTATATATATACCCCTACACATTTAATGTGACGCGTGGGATATTTAACTAGGACTCGGGCTCGGGTTTTGCTTGGGATTAAACCCGAAACATATACAATATTAGTTTAACTATCGAGCCCGATTCCCGATAATATTCTATTACAACATTAACTAATTAATTGACCGAGACTTAAATACATAATGAACGAACTTCATGTTCGACTCAATATTTTGAGGCTAACAGCAAGTCTTACTAACTTGCTCATATAACTTCCTAGTTATATTTCTAAATTTCTTGACAGTGGAGTCTGTTGCATATCCCAAATGTATGCATCTAAATCTTATGTAATGACATCCAAAATAACGTCCCAATGTATCCTTGACTTGAACCTTATTGACTGAAGAAAAGCATGTTTGAATGTCCAACTATAGAGAAGAGTTAGTGAAGATTCACATGTTTATTAAATAGTAATGTCAGAGACGCATAACAGATTTCCAAGTGTATAATAATGCAAAGATGCCATGAACGATCAACAAAAATGAGTAATTAACATTTCCCTAAGCTCATGACACTAAAGCCGTCATGTATGAATTGCATATAAACTTACTACATTGCGCTTTATGATGTTCTAACCGCAACATCCAAATCTCGACAACGGTATAAGTCCGTTTTCTGGAAAAACCGGCACAGTGAGCGCTACTCACCTGAACGGGGATGTCAATCCCAAATAGATCTGTTTATAACATTCGCGCTTACACCAAGTAATTGACAGTTCATGATAATGGGCTCAGATGGTTATCGCTACTTAGGCAAACATGTAATCATGTTAAAATGTACATTTGTGTCCAATTTGTAAAACAATGCATGTTTCTCACCCCAAAAGTTGTAAATCATTGTAATTGTAAAATATGGGGGCTATGAACTCACTTTAGTGAATGTATTTGTATATAAATCAAATAATAGAAAAATCGTCACGTATAGTCCGAATGCAACCTAATTAAATATAGGTCGTATGAGTACCATGTACTTTGAATAACTAACACAACATATAATTCTATATAGTTACATCACCACCAAAATATGTTTGTTTAATTTATAAAATTAAACAATATAAATTTGTACTTTATAAAATAACGATCATTTATTTATATTTGTAAAAATGTTATATTTGTCTAACAATTGACCGTTTATAAATAATAATTATTTTAACACTTTTATGTAATTATATAATAATATTATAATTAGTTTAATTGATTTAACAAAAATAGTGCACAAGTATAAAAATAGTGCATAAGGTTTTATAAACCTTATATCTTTTTCGTTTTATATGTTCTTTATGCCCACGACTTCGTATTAAGAATATCTATCAAAATATTATATTTATAATATTTTAGCTACTGATGAACAGTAACTAATATTATTTTTGTAAAATTATATAAAACTACCTTTATATAATTAATTGTTGTAATCTCGTAAAAATCATAACTTATTCGTTTTAATTTGGTTTTTAGTGATTCTTATGTCCATGTCTTCGTAATTAAAAGTTCTATCTAGAAAAATATTCTCCAAAAACCCACTATTATGAACAGTAATATATTTTTATAAAATTACTTTTATAAAAATATTTTTTATCGTAAACTTGTAAATAGCGTAACTTCTTCATTTTAAATCCATTCTTGGTGTACCTTATAGTTTTGAAATCCTCATAAGTTTTACTTTAAAAAAAAAATAAGTTTACATTTTTACCAGATTCAAAAATCTCAGAATTTTTATAAAAACACTTTTACGTATAATCTTGTAAATATCATAACTTCTTCGTTATAATTTGAATTTTCGAGTTCTTTAAATGCTTACGATCCTTATGAGATCTACTATTTTAATAAAATATAAAATAAATGTCTTATTTGTCGAATTAAAACAGTAGCTATTAAGTCTTAATATATAATTAAGTTTATAAACTTGTTTTATATACTTTTTCACTTAATTAAAATAATAGCACATCCTTGATATAATTTGAGTCCTCTACTTTTTGTCCAATAATATGTCCAAGAATAACAAGTCTCCATATATATATTTATTCATAAACATAATAAATAAACTTATATAATTAATTTATAAACTAGTTTTATAAATTAACAAATATTTATACAAAGTGTGTTCTTGCCTTCTATCATCATTTTAGCATCATAACATCATAATAAAAATGTGGTTCGAATTTATACAAGTGTAAATATCCATTTTATAAACTTATAAAATACCCTAGGTGATAATTAACTATATAACAATTATATAAATCATGAAATGAATAATATGAAAATTTTAGGGTTCTTAGAAGACCTTAACAAGATGGATTATGAAGAGAAACAAAGTCTAAACCCTAACTTATCAAGAAAACCCAAGCTTCCAAAACAAGAAAACCCTAATTTCAATCAAGGAAACCCTAATTCCTTTCCCTTTTGTAAACCATTTTAAACACCCAACTAAGCTTCCAATACACCTTAGATATGCCTAACAATGAACCTTGTACACTTGAAATACTTGTAAAATCAAAACTATGAATTGTTTGAGTGTGGTTTAAATGAGCCGTGGGTTATGAAGGTTGTAGGAGAGGAGTATGTGTTTGATTTTATTTGCAAATGATTAAGTGTGTGTATGCTTGCTTTATGGCAAGTTTTATAGAAAGGCTTGAGCTAGAATACCATTCATGAGAAACTAAGAAATGGTTTTACCATGTTTATCAATTGTGGCCGGTTATGGGAGCACAAGGACAAAGGTTTTGTAGTTTAAATTGGTTTAGGGATTGCTTTATGTAAGAGAATATTGTAAGAGGCAAGTAAGCTTGTCTTAGGGGATGTGATGGAGCATTGTCATGCTTGGTTTGTCCCCTCCTTTGCCCTCAGGATAACCGGACCAAGAAAGAAAGAAGAAAAGACCAAGTGATGAAAAAGCATGATATTTGATCCATTAGATAACAAGTATGATAGTTTATTAGTGTTAGTGGAGCATTGTTGGATTTAATTTGAAGTGTAGAATGTATATGTATGTGTAACCGGATATAGGAGCATAAGTGTGAGTATGATTTGTAAATATTGGGTATTGGTTATTATGGTGGATATTTGTTGAAGTCTAAATGGGTTTATGGTTTGCCATGCATGCAAAAGTGTAGTTTTATTGTGTTACGTAAACGTTTTACGTAACTAATAAAAATAAAAAGCGTAAAGTTATAAATTATCATCCTAATAACTTTATAAAACTTACTTGACGTAAACATTTAATTTTTTGATGCCCGTTTACGTTGAATGATCATTTTTAGTTTTTTGCGATTTAACTTAACGATAAAAATTAAAAGTAAACGCGTAAAAGCCTAAAAATAAATAATGGAATAATTAAAGTCGTAAAATGACCTGAAAATGTGAAATATTACAGTCTCCTACAATTTCGAGCTTTCATTTATTATCCATAGCTCATCTCTATTCAATAGACAGTTACATTTGCTAGAATATCTCTTAATTTTGAAAATCCATTTCAAAGTTATCATCTTGATTCACTGATTTTCAAAATCATATACAAAATGATGGTGATAAACGTGTATTCAAATCATATAAACCTAATCAATCTCACAAAAAACAATCAAATCTTACGATTCAATCATTTGTTGAACCCTCAAACTAAACTACAAATTTACATAATCACACTAAACAATCCAAATCATAGGCGTCTCTAGGGTTCTATATTGCGAAAATTTAAGGGACAAATTTGGTTGATGTTTCTGTGTTTCATGGTTATGTGTCACGATTATATACACAATGACACAGGTATGCTATTGATTATTACAATTTTTTATATCATTACATGTTTTTGATTGATTTGCTTTTATGTTTAATTTGTGGTGAAATTATAATTTTGATTCGTTATCACTTTCATGATGAGATTCTATGCACTCCAAATGTTTGATAAAATGTCTATGAAGTTAACTTTGTAAAAAAACTTATCTTGGGATTTTATTCATAAATATCTTATGTTTAGTGGGAATTTTGTTTTTTATTTCGTTAATTCAATAATTAAATACTGCTTTATAGTCATAGATTTACGACCCATTGTTATATGAGTGGGTCAATAAGAATTATTTGTTAATTTTTTTCGAGCAAAATATAAATTTCTATTTGAACAAAGTCTAAGAACATCGTTGATTATGTAATAGTGTATTGATGTTACAAGGGACGAGGTTTTTGTGATAAGTCTGAAAATGATACACCAAAACCATGGCAACATGATGGTGACTGCAAGGATGTGTTTGAATGCAAGGTCCATGATCAGGTATACACTCGAAAAAAATACGAACATGCTAAAAACTAGTTTTATAAAGTTTAGTAATATGTTTGTGATTATGTGCAACCATTTCAGGTTAGTTCTATGTTAAAAACATAGTTAGTTCTATGTTAAAAACATAATTGGGCATTGCAAAAAAGAAAAAAAAAACTTTTTCTTATTGCTTAAAGGTATCGATCTCACATTCATAGTCGTTAACATATTTACTTTTCTAAAATAAAATGTTGCTTCTCTTTGCTTATCAAGGTAACAAGTAATTTGAAGAAAGTTGCAATGCAAGTCTCCAGGTTTGCCACTTTATTTGGTAAATATTTTGATCCAGTTGTGTTTCACTTGATTATGTAATTTTTTGTTATATGTAAAATCCTTAATTTATTTGTTAGTATTACTTAAATATTGGCAGATGCATGAATGAATTGGTTCTTGAGTTGTTTGGCATGAAGAATGGCACATTATGACGAATTACCATGGTAAGGAGCTGTGAATGTTTAAACTCTTTTAATGTCATGACATGGTGGCTTCTGAAAATGTCAAAACTGGACAAAGCTCTCATGTGATGGTGGGTTTTCACTAGCCTTGCCCACATGATCCTTGAGAGTTATTATCTTGTCTGAAGATGTCCATAAATCAAATGTACACATTTTCAGTTTATACTTTTTGCTTCTTATTTTAGTTATGTAAGTATGAAGTATTATTTTTGCTATAAGGGTATTTCAATTTACAAATGCATACCTGCTACATCACTTTAGTAATAAACTTATAAATGTGATCATGTAGATTTTGTTATTAGATCCACCAATGGTGTTCTTTCATACAAACATATAAACAGCTTCTTTGCTGGTTAGAGCATTACATAATCAATTAAGCATGATATGTTTCATAGCATTAATTGTGATGTAACTTTGCAAAATTTCAATAGGATAAATTGATTCCAAAAAGGTGATAATGTTCTTATCTTTTATGAGACTCGCAAAATGCTTAATCTTATCCAGGTTTGTTCCAAATTATGTAATTTTATTTCGTACGATAATCCGATTTGAGCTACTTTGATCTCTAAAAGGTTAAATGGGTCCGAAGTTGCACAAAACGTATACCTTATGCATGCGACTTCCTAAAACATTATTTCAGAAATTAAATTAAATCCTTAGACATATGCATGTTCCTAATTAACAAGTTTCACATCAAATGAAATAAATTTCACAAACGATTTATATTTAAAACAAATATCAATAATTTATAATGGCCATATGTTTATCCAAATAGTAAAATATGAGGATGATAAGTTGGAAATCTCATATTTTTATACCCATTTATACTAAGTTCCTTCATTTTTTTTTTGGTTTTGAGTGAGTAACATTTGATGGACGATAGTGATATAATCCGTTATATTTCAATGTGGGTATTGATGATTAATTGAGTTTAGATGTAAACAAATATTCAGGTAGACATGGTAGTACTTACAGATGGCAGTCGTATTATAGGCTTGGGTGATCTTGGAGTACATGAAATTGGAATTCCTATTGGAAAACTTACATAGGGCATGTTTCATTAATGTCAAGACTTTAAGTAATCTGATATACTACTCGACCCTCTTCACCCATTTACATATAAATGGATTGACTTGGGTTGCGTTTTATCTCAAACAGATAAAATACTTTGTTAGCCAAAATAGAACAAGTCAATTGAGTTGAATAAAATTATAAGTCTATTTATAAATGCCTACAATCTCTATAAGACTATAACTGATAATGACTTAACTCATAAAGTAAGATTCATTGTGTAATCACGTTAATTATGTAATAATAAATAACAATCTCTATAACAATATAACTGTTAATGCCTTGTGTCTATTGTTCCATAGGTATTTCTGATGAAGTGCTAGGAGCATTTGTGCTCAATTGCCATCGACAAGATCACTCAGTGGACACATCTTTTGGTAACAATTAACTCCACTCTTTTATAGTAAATTTTATTCTTAGACTTTGAATTTTGTAAATGGTATGTAATTTTTTTACTTAAGCTCAATCAAAGTATTTCATAACTTACTTAGTTGATTGAAATGATTTGTATTATATTTCGTCATATTCGATCTTAGCACGATATCATATATATATTAGAACTTGACTATAAGCATATAGCATAAATGAACAATAAGATGAAAGTGTCATTGTAATATTCTATGCATACACTATATGCAATATGAATGCCTTGTGGGGTTTATGTAACAAGAGAGTATAGGCTTCAGTTGCACTTAATTCGTGCATCTTTATTAATCTAAGGTTGTCAATCGTATTATATATAGTTTTTAGCTATAACAGGAACAATTTTGTGGTTGCTTGAAGTCTAATTTTTGATGCACAAAACATCCTAACTAGAACCTAGCTACAGCTCACCCGTTCAGCTTGAACTTACATAAAAAATGACGCATTTCAACTTGAACCATTTTTGACCCATTACCCAACCCACACGACCCACTTTACTACCTATACTATTAGATTGTTCGGTTAATATTTGGCAACTTACTATAATATTATCTTTAGGCCACTAACCCTCATCTCCTGCTTATAGTTATATAGAGTCGCACCATGTAAAAATTGTGGTGAAATGTGTTGAGACGTTCAAGAAGGAGAATTGTGATCTTATTATTATTGATTCAATTGGTCGACACAAACAAGAACTAGCCATCTTTGAAGAGACGTGCCATGTTTCTAAAACAAGTGTATCCACAATATTCGCAGTTGTACATTTTGCATAGGTTTATGTCGCTACAAAATAGGTCAATTCGAGAGATCCAAACAAGCATTTCAACGTTGTTTTGCAAGCAATCCATCTTGACCAGTTTCGATTGTCACGTAGCAGGCAATCCATCTTAACAAATTTTGAAAGTCCTTTACGTGTCCGTGTTGTTAATATCTAATTGTTCCAACTACTTTTATGTTTTTTTACATAAATAAGTATGTATTTCTTCTGTTTCTCATTTATAAATTCAACCCAAAACTTATGTTAAATCAATCAGTCTATGTATCGTGAAGTTTAGAAACGAATTTAAGCATTACTTGATATGGTTATTTTATATATGTTTCTTATTATATGATTTGTTGTTTATCATATACAATATGATGAGTTGTTTATCATATCGGTAAACAAACATTTTGTCATATAAGCATACGCAAATGTATAAAAGTTTAGTCAAACCGTTAGCACAATATACACTTTTTTTATAATTGTTTACATGGTTTATATACTTATCAGAAAATATTAAGCTAGCCCGCCCATTCGGGCATGCTATGAAACTAGTAATTGTATAAAGTTTTGTGTATTTTATTAGTTTGTACAATGTGTATAATAACATATACTTTTTCATTTTTGGGGTGTTTTAAAAATAATTTTAATTAATATGTTTAATTAGTTTATACTTTGGATTTTATTGTAGCTTGTTTGTATTGGATATTGTGAAAATATTATTATACTTTTGAGTAATGATGTGTATTAATTGATTGTATTTAATTAAGTATGTATGCTTTTAATTGGTTGTACAATGTGAATATATCATTATACTTTTAAGTAATTGGGTGTTTTAATAAATGTATTAAAAAGTTGCATAGTATGCTTTCCTATTGTTGTAAAATGTGTAGATATGATTGTACATTCATGCAATGAAGTATTTTAATTAGAAGTATTAATTATGTTTTAAATTATCAAGTTTTAATTAATAATATTTGTACACTATGCTTAAATGGTTTAACTTAAAATTTAAGCTTTTTATTTTTAGAATGCAAAGATGCTTAATATGTAGTATAGATAAAAATACAAATTATAATATTAAAAAAAACATATGATATTTAAAAGACAATACGAAAAACACAATCGTCCTATTTGCTTTTTGCATGCGTCCAAACAATTTTAGCATTTATTTGATTTTGTATTCGTCCCACTATTCTAAACATATCATTATGAATCTCCTAATCTTTCGAAGATATATCTCTACTACTTTATAAAGCAATTAGCCAATTTCTAAAAATAGAATTAAGTAAAAAACATTTTTTTTGAGAAAGTTTATGTTTTATCAATATTGAGGTCAATGTAACTGAAAATTAAGTGTCTATTTTGTAACAGTCCATTTAAGTATATTAATGTAGTCCATTTGTAACAGTCCATTTAAGTGTATTATTGTAGTCCATTTGTAACGGTCCATCCATTTCAACCCACTATAGAGCACTATTTAAGTGTACTAGCCGGGTACCCGCGCAATGCGATGGCGGGTACCCGGTAACTAAATATAATGGCGAGCAAACGTTTTTCATTTATATGTTTTTTCTAACATAACTTTACAAAATAATGACAAATTTTAATTAAAATAACTATTAACCATACCGATGCAACTATTTCACATCCAAATAACATAAGGTTCAAATTAAAGAGAGTAACATAAGTAGTTAAAAACATAAATTAAAGATAAACGTCAATACAAATGAAATGTAATAGACATTGAAAAAGATATCTATGTGATCATGATCTTGAAGTTAATAAAGGATATATTAGTAAGCTCATATTAGACGACATAGCAGGGTACCCGCGCAATGCGGCGGCGGGTACCTTGTGACTATATTTTGCGGCGAGCAAATGTTTTTTGGTTAAACATTTTTTTAACAGTAAATGTACAAATGAATGATAATTTAGAACAAAATAACTTTAAGCAATAACAATGCAAAGTATTTCATATCCAAATAAACTAAGGTCCAAACGAAAGAAGGGAACATAAGTAGCATCTTTGAAACATAAGTTAAAATAGACGGGTATCCACTTGTTGCGCCGACGGGTTCCTGTATAATTTAATTTTCTGGCGAAGAACTGGGCGAGGTTCAAAAGCCAGAAGAATCTTGGATGACTGAATCTATTGTGTGTGAAGTATGATTAGTTTGTGTTATAGCTTTTTGATTCTTTCATAAACCATGAGTTTTTTTATATTAAGATTTTTTAAATGACATTTTAATGTATATCAATAACATTTTTTTAGTTTTATATGTTACAAATATTGATATGGTGGTTACACAGTTTTTCCATTAAATCACTTATTTTTCTATAATATAACCGTTACAAGTTTGAAGTTTAAATAATGATAAATGTGATGTTACAAAAGGGGTTATAATAAGAAATGAAAGCATTAGTTTGTGTTGTAGCTTTTTGATTCTTTCATAAACCATGAGTTTTAACTGACATTTTAATGTATATCAATAATGATTTTTCAGTTTTATATGTTACAAATATTGATATGGTGGTTACACAGTTTTTCCATTAAATTACTTATTTATCATTAATATAACCGTTACAAGTTTTGAGTTTACATGATGATAAATGAAATGTTACAAAAGGGATTATAATAAGCAATGAAAGCATTAGTTGTAACGACCCATACTTTTAATGACACATGAATTTCTAGGCTTTTAATTATATGTGTATGTATTGATTCCATAGTAAAAGTAAAACAAATCTATACTAATTTGTTTATTTCTTTTTTAAGTAATGTTTTTTATCTTAATTTTTTAAGACTTCTTTTTATAAAAACTCTTAAATACATCATAAAGTAGTTAAGAATAACCGTTACAAGTTCTGAGTTTACATGATGATAAATGAGATGCTACAAAAGGGATTATAATAAGCAATCACAAATATAAAAGATGGTAAAAAAAGTTTAATAAATACGTATGCCAAACTTTTTAATACGTTAGATACCTAGTTTGCAAAAGCATTAATCATAAATGTTCTAAAACCAAAAAAACAATTACATGATCCCAAATCAAGTGATTCGTATATACACAATATAATTTGCATTTTTCTGGACTATGACCGCCTCGTGAACGACTCGTGAGACCATTAAGCATTCTCACTCGACACAAAACCAGAAACCTTCATTCTCTTTATCGTCCTTACGACTTGGGGACATAGAAATAAGTTATACAAATCATACCAAAGAAAGGATAATGCAATAAATAATAAGATTTTTCTATGGTGTTCTATGCTACAAACGACTACACTACACTTTCACGTATCATCTCCTCATTACTAAGATTATTCGATCCGACTCGAATCCACCTCGAGCCCAACTCATTAAACCAAGAAAAAATATCTGACCAAATTGGTACGATTTTCACCCCCGCCGTCAACATCTTGATATACCCCGTGAGCATCACTAACCACTTATCAATTCCTGCACTAATCACTTATCGATACCTGCAAAAATAACATTAATGATCTACTAAACAACCCAAAATTTTAAAATAGGTTAGCAAGATCTAACACCTCATTTTTTTCTTAGGCAACCACAAATCAATTTGTATGACGTTGTCCATAAACGTCATCACGTGTAATATTAGTTAAAGAAGAAAACTTAAAGAAGGAAGAAGAAACTAACCGTAGTGGTTTTGGTGTATTGTGGCGGAGGAGGATGAGGTAGTGGTGGCCGAAGAGGATGTGATGGTGTATGTGAGAAGACGGTTTATTATTTTATTCTATTTTGATTTTATATTCTTGTTATTATGGGATGTTACAATGTTAGTTTTTACAATAAGCTGTATCAATGACAACGGTTATAATTTGACTGAATTGATGACAAATATCAATGTTAGCAGTTACAAGTTGACTGTATTGAAAAATGTATATGGTGAACAACATTGACTAATGGTTTGTTAGTTTCCTATTAAGGAAATGTTTTTTACTAAATTTTTTTAAGATTTCTTTATTTAGAAATGGGCTAAATGGGCTAAATGCTTTATAAAATAAGCCTGTTAAAAAATGAAATGCATGAAGACACTTTAATTTTCAGTTTGGAGGCTTTAAATGGCCCTATTTTTAACGGTTTTAATGTTGGCTGTATGCATGAACTTTCTCAAAAAAGTAATATTTTTTACTTAAAATTTTAAGACTTCTAAAAATAGAATGGGCTAAATACTTTATAAAGTAGTAGAGATAATAAATCACTAAGGGGAGGCTGGTTGAGTGATTACTGAGTTCTGGTATTGTTTTGATATTGATTACATTATATCTAGATATTGATACTTAATTGTTTATTTATGAATATTTAGGTTTTATGGATCAATTCTGAAAAAGACACGGAAAACGATGCAGTTTTGGAGAAAAACGAAAAAGTTTGTTTTCTGCCTAAAAGGAAGGATACAGCGTATCCACATTCAGTGATACGTCGTATTAAGCTACTACCAAGATTCCAAAGTACATCCTATGGTGAAGATGCTAAAGTAATATGCGAAAGCTGATACGCCGTATTTATGATGTATGTATGTCTCCTACGGTGAAGAGCTACAGTAGATTAAGGGTATTATAGTCAAATTACAACTAAGTAATAAACATAATATATTTTACGATTTTATTTATATATAATTTAATTATTTGGACATAAATTATAATTTTAAGTTTAGTAAGGATATATGTAAT
>BQNB010159830.1:0-14870 GCA_026074375.1 Tanacetum coccineum | reverse complement strand
GATCCTTGTGTTTATTTATATTTATATATATATATTTAAAGGATTAGTTTTTGTTGATCACCCAGTTCCTTTGTTAGTTCTTGGAGAATTGTCTTGATTAGCTCGACTGGTGTTTGATGAAGTTCGAAGGTTGTTGTTGGTAGGTTTGTAGATTTTCTTGAACGAGAGAGAAATTAAAGCCATGAGTTTGTCAATCTCCTTTTCCTTTGACATTTCCTCATCTTCAGTAACCGTAGCAGGTTCTGGATCATAAGTAGGAGCAGAAGATGTAACAATTGCTTTTCCTCTGTTTCTGGTAGACTGTTGCGATCTGGTGGAGGAATATTGAGTGTTTTGAGTAGGATGGTTTGGAGGATGGTAAACTGGTTGTTGTTGAGCAACAAGTGCAAGTGGATTAGCAGTACGTGCTAGTCTTTCAGTTCGTATCTCATTGACTTCATTCTGGTGTTGCTTCAGAATGTCATAAAGCTTGTGATAGGAGACAGTCTTCAGCTCTTGACTCTGCTTAACAAGTGTCACAAACCTTTGCCATTCTGGTTGTAGTTGAAGTAAGAACTGGACATTGACCTGATGATTAGTAACATTACACTGATTTCGGACAAGCTCATTCATCATCTTGTAAAACCGTGAGTAATACGATTCAAGTGATTCACCATCTCGTGATGTGAATTTTCCAAACTCCCAATATAAATTGGTTTCAAGATCTTGAACATTAATTGATTCACCTTGTTTCAACCTTTCAATGGCTTTCCACATTTCACATGCATTCGGACAAGCATCAACTGTGGAGTAGATATCGTTATCTATCCCTGTCAGAATGATCTGAACGGCTTCAGCTTCAGCATTCATTTGATCTCGTATGTCTTGTGAAACATTCTTATAGTTCTCCATATACCTCTCTATGGTTGTTTCAGAACTTCCTTCAGCAACTGGAACTGTTTTCTCAGCCCATTGATATATGTATGGAGGATTTTGGAGACTATAGTGGATGAGTTCACGGTTAGGTTTGGTGTCAATGTATCTCTTGATTCTGGATTTCCACTGAACGTAATTACCCGGTGCTAACATTGGTGGACGATCTTTGCTACCCGCTTCCATGATAGCATTATGAAGAGCATTCGATGATTGAGTTTGCAAATTGGTATTTGAATTTGACATTGTGATGTTGTGAATGGATATCGGATCTTAAGTAGGTAAAGTGATTGTTGTTGTGGATTGAAATCAATTAACGTTCACGGGATTTTACAAATCTTTGATTAAAACCGAGAAAAGAATCGTATCTTTCGCGGGATTTTACAAAATCAAGAAGAAACCGTAAAACAAAAATTAATTGATGTTGAAATCGTTGTTGTCGTCGAAGAACGTGAGCTTTTGTTGGCGAAAAATAAGCTTAAAACTATGAGCGGTGCACAAACGATTGACTTTTGAGGACTAACGGTTGAATTATATGAAATAAGGACTAACGGTGCAAGTTAGTTTCAACAAAGAGGTGTTATTAATCAAAGAAGGGTTAATGAAGAAAATCACTTGAAACTTAGGGACTGCATGTGCCATTTTTCAATACTTGTTAATTAATATTTCTGTTCCCTCCATTTTTTTTCTCAGCTTTTTCGTTTTGAAAATTGTAGAAATATGAACGACGATTGATTTGATCTTATGAACCGGTACGGTTATCGTCGGTGAAATCCGAATATACCACGTTGATCGAAACGATGACACGATCGCAACGGTATAAGTTAAACGTCCCGTAGTTTACCGTCACTCGAAACCGAAAACCGAAAACACTTAAACGAGTACTCGTTCGATTCCTTAAGAAGGTAGCTCGATCGGTCCAAGTATGTTGGAGCTCGTTCGGTTGTAAAAAGGGGAACTCGTTCGATCCTTTTTGTTTTTCTACTCGTTCGATCCTTTTTGTTTTTCTACTCGTTCGGTTGTTTTTCTACTCGTTCGATGGTCTCGTTCGATCCAAACAAAAGACACTCGTTCGGTCCAACGAAAAACCACTCATTCGATCCAAACAAAGACCGCTCGTTCGATCCAAACAAAAGACACTCATTCGGTCCAACGAAAAACCACTCGTTCGATCCAAACAAAGACCGCTCGTTCGATCCTTTAAGGATGCATCACAATACACCACAAAATTGTCAATGCCTTTTGGTAGTGCCAGAATAGGTGCAGCACATAGCTTTTGCTTTAGTAGTTGAAAAGCCTTCTCTTGATCTTCACCCCAATCAAGCTTTCTATCCTTCTGCGTTAGCTCCGTCATAGGTTTAGCTATTTTAGAGAATCCTTCAATGAATCTTCTATAGTAACCTGCAAGACCTAAGAACTGGCGAATCTCCGAAGGAGTAGTTGGAGATATCCAATTCTTAACAGTCTCAATCTTAGTTGGGTCTACGTGAATACCACTACTATCGATCACGTGTCCAAGGAACTTCACCGTATGGATCCAAAATTCGCACTTGGAAAATTTGGCATACAGTTCTTCCTTCTTCAACAACTCTAGAATAGTCTTTAGGTGTTCTTCGTGTTCTTTCTCGTTACTGAAGTATATGAGAATATCGTCAATGAACACAATCATAAACTTGTCCAAGTATGGTTTGCACACACGGTTCATGAGGTCCATGAACACCGCAGGTGCGTTGGTCAACCCAAAAGGCATAACTTGGAACTTATAGTGTCCGTATCGTGTTCTAAAAGCAGTCTTGGGGATGTCTTCTTCTCTAACTCTTAACTGATGATAACCTGACCTTAAGTCAATTTTCGAGTAGATGTTGGATCCTTGCAACTGATCGAATAAGTCATCGATTCTTGGTAAGGGGTAACGATTTTTCACTGTAAGTTTATTCAATTCATGATAATCGATACACATTCGGAAAGTTCCATCTTTCTTTTTGACAAATAAGATTGGTGCTCCCCACGGAGAGGAACTTGGTCTTATAAAACCTCTGTCATAAAGTTCTTTTAGCTGCTAGGCTAGTTCTTTCATTTCTGCAGGTGCAAGATGATAGGGTGCGCATACAACAGGTGCAGCTCTGGGTATTAACTCGATGTGAAATTCTACTTGGCGCGTCGGGGGTAGTCCTGGCAAATCTTTAAGGAATACTTCCGGAAAGTCTCTAACGACAGGCACATCTTTAATTCGCCTTTCTGGGATTTTAGTTTCCTCCTCCTTCATCATTTGAATCAAGAACACTTGACATCCTTGGTCGATGTACTTCTGCGTTCTGATGCTTGAGATGACTTCTAATCTCGATTCGTTTTTAACTCCGCTTCTTTCGCCTTGTACAATTAGCATATCATTTCCATACGGAACACGAATGTACTTCTCATAACACACAACCTCTGCATGATGCTCGGCCATCCAATCCATTCCAACGATGACGTTAAAACTTCCTAATTCTATAGGGAGTAAGTCGATTTTGAACAGGTGATTTTGCAAGTTAAGAGTACACCCTCTTAAAATAGTCGTTGTGGTTAGCGACTTTCCGTCGGCTAACTCTACACTATAATTAGTGTCTAGGGTGGTAGGAGGGATGTCTATATATTTACTGAAAGCATATGACATAAAGCTTCTATCCACACCAGTATCAAATAGCACTGAAGCATAAACATTATTAATCAGGAACGTACCATTCACCACGTTGTTATCTTTCGCTGCAGCTTCAGCACATAGGCTGTATACTCTGACAGGTGCTCTGCATCCTCCTTGAGTGCTGGTTGATGCTTGGTTATTTCCTTTAGGGTTTCCTTGATTCTGCCTCTGATTATTCTGAGGATTTTGTTGGTTGCCTCGAATTTGGTTTCCACCGCCTTGACTTCCATTGTTCAGACACTTGTTCTTGTAATGTCCCTTCTCACCACATCCGAAGCAAGTAACATAACTTCCTTGTCCTCTTTGGCTTCTGGGTCCTCTTTGGCTTGCGGGACGAGGTAGGGCTCGGCAGTCTTTGACTCTATGTCCTGCCCTTCCACAGTTGTGACAAGTAGGAGGGCATGCGTCAGTGTGGTGTCGTCTACACTTTCTACAGTAAGGTAATTTACCACCGTAAGAACCTTGCCTAGTTGTAAACACCCTTGCTGTCTCTAGACGTTTGTTCGGATTGAGATTACTAGTGATGTTGGGGTTGTTGTTGTTGTAGTGGTTTCCGTTCTATTTCCGCTTGTCACCAGAGTTTTCTCCTAACTCTTGGACTACTTGGTACATCAACCCTTGAGCCATTTCAATTGCTTCATGCAAATCTACTGGTTTGGATGATGTTACATTACACTTGATGTCCAAAGTTAGACCTTCGATGTAACGTTCCAACAATCGGTCGGTGTTGGGTACCATTTCAGGGCATAAGAGGATGAGTTCTTGAAAATGCTAATTATAGGCGGTAAGGTTTGTGCCTTTCACTTTTAAATTCCACAGTTCATTTTCCATTTGCTTGACTTCATTTCGAGGATAGTACTTTCGGATGAACATAGCCTTGAAATCACTCTAAGGTGTTGCATGAGCGGTATCAAGAGTAACAGAACGAACATACACGTTCCACCAAGTTAAGGCACCATCTAGCAGTGTGCTAGAAGCAAATTTTACTCTGTTACCTTCAGCAACGTTGCTTATCCCAAATTGAGATTCTAGTTTCTCAAACCATCGGGTTAAGCCTACAGCACCTTCAGTACCATGGAAGTTTTCATGCACGACTGCACGGAATTCTTTGTAGTTGCATGCCTTATTCTGGGAAGAGTTAGATCCTAGGTTAGTTTCCTATTGAGTGCTTGCAGCATGAGTCACAGCGGCAGCTGCGAGTGCTTCAGCTACTCTTGTGGCAATGAGCTGGTTGAGCATCTGAGTGTCAATGCCACTGTTGATGTCCATGTTGTTTCGGTTGGTCTAACGGTTGACTGGAGGGTTTCAGCGGATAGTTGGACGTCGTTCGGGTGCCATTTTCTATAAGAGTGACAATGGAAATGACAGTTATGACATGTACAAAAGTTATATGCGTAAAGATAGTCACGTTACTACAAATGGCATGTCTTTTGAAATCAATACTATTATTATTCGCAAACATAATACTTATTTCAAAGAGTAAGGGGATACAAGAGTTCACTAGCCATGACAAACCCATAGCTTAGTGGTTGTACAAAAGACAAAAATAAAACTAGTTGTTACGGTAGATTCGCTGGACCACTTTCTTGAGTGCCTCCTTCCTCTTCTGTCGTGCTTCCTCCTGAGCATTACTAGCACGATCCTCTGCATCCTCATACATCTGTCTAAGTTGAGTAATCAATTCGTCCACATATAGCGTCTCCAATAAACTTTCCTCAACTCGGGGCTTTACATCCCACAGTGTCATGAAGGCTTCTAACTCCTCCAAACAGGCATTTGGGTAACGGTCCATGTCCTCGAGAATGGTATGCAACTGTCCTCTAAGGCGCGTCGTGCATACAGTCAAGGCTGTCTCAGGAACAGGCACCGAACCCTGACCAGTTTCCATCCCGTATGCAGTTAGAGCTTCTCCCCTCTGGGTGGGGTCCATTTCAGCAATCATCCGCTGGTATGCAGCCATCGAGAATGGGGATGAAGGTAAGGGTGGTGGAGTAACAGGATCAAGTTGATAATCATCAAGGTTAATAGCAGAAATTCTGGCACGTTCAACAAGATTTGGCTTAATGGGTAAAACAGATATACTAGCGGTACGTTTGATAGTTGGGGAAAATGATGGTACGGATGGCAAAATAAGTAATCCAAGAGTAGGACGTCTCTTGTGATACACCTGGAGAAGTATGTCGAGGAGTCTGGGAGGTACCAGTGTAGTGTTATCGGTGTGTCTCAATTCGTCTGAGTTCGACATGTTGTTGAGACACGAAAATATGAAATAAGGATATAGGTATATTTCAAAATACGCATAGTTAAGCCCGTTTAATACACATGTAACCCATATTAAGTATATGTATATGTTTAATACACATGTAACCCATATTAATTATATGTATCTCATATATGTCTATTTCACATGTATCCCATTTTAATATATATGTACTCCTTTGATTGTTGATTCTTATGTACCCCATATTAAGAAACTAGCAATGACAGACAATAGAAGCATAATAAGCATGTTAAGCAGATAAGTAGTTATAGTCTAGTACTACCCAATGCAACCTAATTCTCTATAACTCAGAGCTCTGATACCAATCTGTCACACCCCCAAAATATCAGAGTATAATGGCAGCCGAAGGCGTGCAACTTCATGATTATCATACTTCTAAGCAATACAGAACGACCTCTATATGAGACGTTTTAAGAAAATTGATCACTTGAATTAGGAAATAATAAATTGTTTAAACATTCAGCGAAAGCATAAAAATAGACAATACGACAGGGAAATGACTGCAATGCATGAGACTTCATATAGCATCTTCGTTCTTAACACCTGAGAAAACATTGCTAAAGTGTTAACATAAAGTTGGTGAGTTCATAGGTTTGTTTAAGCAGAAAAATGTAGTGTTTATGAATCACAAGATTTCATCCACATATGACAATATAACAGATACAAAGTCATATAAATTGCATTACTATTGTCTAAGCTCATGACACTGAAGCATTAACATATACCAACAATAAATGAGTGCCCTTGCAGGTGTCTAACCCGGGACACCCGTAATCTGACTCAAATAAAACTGTGTTTGCTTGACTAATGCCAGTCCAAGACAAACAGGGATGTCAATCCTGATAGATCTATCCATAACATTCGCGCTCACAAGTAATTAACGGTTCATGATAAATCGGGCAGATGGCAACTTCAGTTAAATCGGGACTTAGACCAATCAGTAATGAGTAATTGCACTTGTATTCATACGTTTGAAATAAGCAATGTTCTCACCCCAAAAGATGATTTAAAATAGTAGAGAAGGGGCTATGAAAACTCACCTTGTCAATTAATCGTCTGGAAATGACAATGGTTTAATGCACGTCAAATAGTTGCTCAGTCAACCACCTAAGTAATTACGACAAATCTGAGTGTACATTCTACGGATTCAATATACTAATCATTCAATTTATTTGTCTAATAATAAATTATCGCTTTATGTTCTCATATCTTGGATTAGACTGTTAGCTCTAAGGATGATACACGACTTCGCACATATAGGTATTTGTACATAATTTGATGTAATTATGTGCTTAAGATCACATGGTCATATTGTTAAAATAATACAATTTAAGTTTTAATAATATAACTATTATTTACCAACTATTGAGTTACATATATATATGTTTATCTCGCTCATTTACCTACTCTAGTCGTCACTTAAATCTCGTCTGAATGTCCGTTTTATATATTGCAGTCCATGTGAGGACGTCTAAAAATTTTGTATAAATTACTTACTTGTATTTAATATTTTTATGTTTCATGGTTTACAATTTAAATCATGTGGCTTTTAAAACCAGATTTTAAACTCAAATAGGTTTTGAAAATATTTTTGGTGTTAACTAAAATATATGAGCCAAGATAAACTCGCTTACCTGTTTAAAAGTTCGGTTCCATTGTTAATAATTCTACAGCATCAAAAATTATCACTTCTATTTTATACTCGTTGAAATAATTATACTCATTAACGAGCTACCAACCCATTTGGAGCTCGAACCGAGAGTTCGATAGTTATGCACGTAACATATCCCTACGTCAAATCTTTATAAATGAAAATAGTATAATTGTTTCCTATGTCAACTTGTCAAAACTAAGAAAACATGCATCCTTTAAAATATCACAAAACCCATCACGTGTACATAAGCACATGTCCATCTTCTTTTCTTTTTTCTTTTTGCTGCTCACCTGACGCCACAACAGTGAGCTTTTACACTCACTGTTTTTTTTGTTTCATTTCTTCCGCAGCAAACTCACATGTATATATATTAATTTTCTATCTATTTTGCATGTTTACAACTTATTTAGTTAGCAACAAAAAGACTCCATTTCTAGACACAAGGACGATCTTCTCGCCCTTTGTAGTACGCACAGCTGCAACAGCAACAGTAACCTTCCATGGCTCGTGCGATTTGGTACAAGTTGGTGTCGAGTGGGTGCGATGCCTTAGTAGGAAGAAACAAGCATGGGTTGCTTGGGTTCCTTTGGGGCTGTGGCGTCCCATTAACGAGTTAACGAATCACGGGCGTTCGTCACATGTCGCATTGGTTAGCCTAGTTAATATGTCAAGGTTGTAACATGAGAAGCTCTATGATAATTTACGCGTAATTCTAGTGCGTATAAGTCCCTAGTGCGTCAATGTGGTATAATATGTATGCGTTTAAAAGTTTATGCAATTTCCATTGATTCGTTATTTGATACGATGCGTTGTCTACAAGTTGTTACCATACATTGTTATTTTATGCATGGTACGACCACTGCCTTTACATGCGTACATACTTATTAGCCACGCATGGGTTTATGCCGTGCACTACTTAAGTTACAAAAATGACTTACAAAGGTCCGAGTGGTTGCTAGACGATGAGATGTGTAGTAGTGACTAGGAGTTCGAACCAACCCTTGGTTACTACTCTTCGAACCCGACGTTCCTTAGCCCTTGAATCCAACGAAAGCGAAAACCTAACTCTCACCGATTTGTGTAATCTTTGTTTTCAAATTTTAGTTGAGATAAATTTGTTAGTGCATGGTTCCTAATTTATACGCAAGGTGATCACTAGTTTTCTGAGGCCATGCATGTGAATGACATTATTTACACCCACTATTGATGTATGATACTATTTGTTATGATTGTTCTTTTCTAATACTATTAGGGAATAGATGCTATTGTTGAATTGAAATGTGAAACAAGACGTAGCATGTGAATGATCTCGAAAGGTGTAGGACATTGGATGTAAGAGATGTAATGATTGTGTTGGCTTGCCTATTTTGAATTTTCTACTGATTGACTTAGATACTCATTTGTATGTTAGAGTTTTGAGGAAATGAAACGTCAAGTTATACTGTTTATTTGGTAATATTTAAATATTGGTCCATTTATAGTTTTATTTATTGAAGTATGAACGGGTTCAAAAAATAATATAGTCGTGCGACTTTGTTTCGCAAGGCGTGAAAATATGATTTTTATTGCTACGTGTTTTCTGAAGTATCCCTTTTTGATCCGTAACCAAAATGACGATTTATACGTGCTATTATAATTCTCAATAGCGTAAAATATTGCATGTCGCTTGAAGGATAACTTTTTATTGGAAGGAAATGGCAAAATTTGAAATGGCTTGCGATACATACTTTTGCATAAAATGACAAGGGGTTCTAAATTTTTCCGAGGTGCTACAACCAACATTCACTTCAATTGTCTTTTCGAAATCAATGAACCAATTGTCCTTCAGTTCATTCTAGATTTTTATAGTCAAGTCAAAGTCCAAACCAATGAGTATGGTTATCTTCGAATCTCGTTCATGATTCAACATAAATTTATCGTTCTTTCACTTGCATAATTTGGTCAAATTCTCATAATCCCATACAATGGTCAAGCCGTCTTCACAAACAAATAGGATCTTGCATCTCTTGCATTCTTCCAAGAGACCGAGTGACCATATCATACCGATCTTCCTACTCCTGAAAAAATTTGTCGATTTCTCTAGTTTATCTAGAACTAGGGTTTAAGTACTATAAATACACCAACCCCTAGCCCTCATTATTCATTCAGTCACTATAATAAAACACCAAAAAACCGTAATTGTTTCGGTTCTCCCTTCCTCCCTTATTTGACCAAATTTAACCATTTAAGGTTTTCAGTTTTCTCCTTTTTCTTAACCGAATTAGATCAAAACCCTTTAAGGGTTTTCGGTTCTAACTTGCTTCCTTTCTCGACGTTTAAAGATTAAGATGTGGTTTTCGTTTAGTGATCACCTAGTTCGACGAAACAATAAACCCTAACGAGGGTTTCAGTTCATTGGAATTTGGTTCTAGGTTTTTCGGTTTAGGTTTTAAGCCCTAACCGAATTCGGTTCAAGGATTATTCGGTTTTCTTGGTTTTCGATTCTAGCTCAAGTGGTGCGTTTGGGAATCGATTCAACACGTGGTGTTTGGTTCGTGAAGATTGACTAGCAATCGACTCATACTTGGTTGACGTGTTTGTGTGAGCAACCGTAGAGGCAGTAATTTAACTGCTAACTCGTTTTCAGGATCTAAAGCTTAAAGGTTAGTTTACTTCCCTTTTATTATGTGTTAATCTTTGTGCTAAAACAAGATCCATTCCGCTGCATACTTGGTATTTTCTATTTTATACATATCTTTTTCCTTGTAAAACGAACCCAAAAGACCAAAAACATATTAAAAATTGAAAATATATGCTTGTTTTTGTGTTTGTGTATGTGCAGGTACCAGATATCAAGAAAAGGACAAAAATAAAGACAAAACCGAACAAATCCGAGCACGAGATCGAAAAGAGCGCGGGAAGACGAATTCAACGGTGCCTTCGGATTTTATTGGGCCAGCCCGTAACTCGCTTAATGGGCCGGGCCAGCCCAAACAAGTTAAAGCCCAACAAAGAAATAAATAAATTTTCTATGAAAGTGATGACATCATGGTCACATGACATTGAATTAAATCAAATGAAGTCATGTGCTCCTCTACTCACCAAATATCATCGAATCACCATTAGATACGTGGCATAGGAATGTTGTTATAATTTTCATTGCATGCACAGATTTATGATCCAACAGATAAGAAAGGAGTGCGTTTGGTTTAAGCTAACAAATGGACATGTGGAAGCTAGACATCGGTTGGATCATTTCTTATAATTTGGTGATCCGTGTGTACATGAAAGGTAGCCAATGATTGGCCAATTATCAACCGAATGATTGGATCTAAATTTACAAAAGAGCCCCTTCTCCACCTATAAATTGTACTCGCCTCCCCTCATTTTTGGGTGTTAGTGAGTTTTATTTTTCTTAGTTTAGATTTGTATTTTTAGCTTATTTTAGTTTTCAAATAGCTTATTTTATTTTTTCTGCTTATTGTACGTTTCTTATTTCACAAGTTTAATGTAATGATGTATTAAAGATGTTTTAAAGGAGATTTAAGATTTGTTTTGATATACGTGGTGCTTATCTCTCGTTATTTACTTTTTTCGTGTAGGTTATTCCGTTAAGTTGATTATTCGTGCTTTATTTTTTGTGGTTTATCATTTAAAAGTTCTCAAAAGCTAAATGATAAACTTCTATAAGCTCTTCTAAACTTTTACGATTCAATAACTTTGTCTTTTCAAGTTGTCAATATAATAAGCCAACAAAAAAAAAAAAAATAAGGGGGGGCTTTCAGATATGGCTTATCGTTGTGCTTAAATTGGTTTGCTTCTGTTTTCAGTAGCTCATCTTTTCTTAATTTGATAAAACTTCTACGAGCTTTTTGTTTTAACTTGAGCTTATATTGATTAGATCAATTTCTTATGAGATTTAATGTGCTTATTAGTCTCTATAACATTATATTTATTTTTATTTAATTGATGAGTGTTGAAAATGAATGATCTTTATCTAAATCACTTGCTTTTTTTATCGTCGTGTGTTTACTTGATCGATTATTAGTCTCTATTTTAAAGAGCCTTGTATATTAATAAGGGTTTATTATCATATGTTCAACATTTGAGCTTGTTTTAAAAGTTAAGAAAATCGTTTTAGTATAGTAAGAATAATAATGCCTGGGACTTGTTTCGTTCGATTCTCGCTGCTTGTTTTTTTTTTGTAGAATAGAATTCTAAATTTTGGCCACGTGTGGTTACTAATTCTTATAATCTTGTTTGTTTTTTTTTTAACTATTGGGCCTTTTGGATTAGAATGGAAATATTTGGTAATTAGGCTAGCAGGTTCGCAATTTGGTTTGTAGATCTAATTAATTCGTTTTTAGGGTGTGGTTTAGAAATAAAATTGTGCACTGGATGAATTATTGCAAATGTTAAGACATAACAGTTTATTGTTTTATGTTCGCTTGCGGAACCGGTCAACTCATGAGGCGAGGAGCTTAAGGGTTTATTTAGCTAGACCAAATTTGATTATTTGTTTTAGCTAAATAAATCGGGTGTTATTCGTTTAATTGCGGGTCTTCAATTCGGTTCCATTTTCTAAACCTTTTTCAATACTTAGAGTAGATTTATTTTATCGTTTTATGCTTAGTATAGATTTATTTTTGTCATTAAATGCTATGTTTACTTATTTGATTAATATGAGTAGCGAGTAGTTTACTTGTGTTTGCTAAGTGATTAGTGATTTGGAATTTAAGTGCGGGTTTAAAAAGGTTTAAAAAAATTAATAGTCATTAGTATTTTCCAATTTACATTCCGTCATTTACTTTTAATGCATTTTTAATACTTGTCATTTATTTTTAAAGAGCATTTTACTTTACTTGTCATTTAATTTCTTGAAACTTGTTTTCTAAGGATTTTAATTCGTTAAACCTAAACCCGCACTTAATGAACATTTCACGTCACTTAGCAAGCATTTTTCATTTTATATAATTTTTAGTTTTTAATCGTTTAATGCCTTACTTGTTAAATTGTCTTAGTTGTTTACTTGTTTTATATGCTTTTATATACTTTACTAATTCGATTTAAAAACCAAAAACCCAAAAGTTTTAAACCATTCAAAACACGCGATCACAAACGTTTCTGATTTTCAATTCATGCTTCGTTGGGGAATAACGACCCGGGAGATTTTAGAAGTTGCTTTGGTTAAAAGTGATTCTCTTTAATCCGACGGAAATACTTACTATACTATTATTTGATATAATCCTTATATACTTATATATTATAATATTATATTATATATATAGTGTGTTCGGACTCGTATCAAATTTTTGGCACCGCTGCCGGGGAAGCCGTGTTACGATTGTTATGTTTCGTTCGAAGATTAGTGTTTTGAAGAACCTTCCCCGTGAAGTTATCGTTTTCTCTTATATATAAAAATACAAAAATATTTTATACTTCTATTCTTATTTTTCTTTTACTTTAAAATTAAAAAATTTTAACCGTTTGTTAATCGTCGTTACGGCTCACCTTTAGTTAACAAACTATAAGAGAAGTTTAAGGAAGGTCGATCCAACGAACTTTGACCCGAAAGGAGAAGGGTTTTTAAAACGCCTCGCGCTTACCAGCTCCTCCGCTTTTTTGTGCGTTTTCTAAAGAGCTACCGTGTACTTTTGACTTTCGGTTACCAAAAATATATTTCTTTTGTATTTTATTTTTCTTATGAATTATTTAAAAAAATCTATAAATATTCTTCTCAATCCTCTAATTTTCTTAATTCTTATCTTCTTTATCCTCTATATTGTCTAATTCTAATGTCGACATTCGAGCCACGTGAATGTTTTTGGTGTGGAGGTCCGATATACGGTATCGTTTGTCCACAATGTAATTGCGAAAGGTGTGGAGATAAACTGCAAAATGGATTTTGTCCGACATGCTATTATGATATTGGAAATTCATTCACTTATGATCCAAATCCTAATTTTGTCGATAATTCTTCAAATTTTTCTTACCCACCTCCACAACCCTCGACATACTCTTGTGATTTTTGTGGTAACAATCATTACTATGGTTCCGATTGTACATCACGAGTCCCGCTTGTCTATGAGCCGGAACCGTGTAACAATCCAAACTTTAGTGATAATTATTATCCACAAGATTCATGGAGTTTACCACAACAATTTCCTTGTTGTGAAAAATGTGGGGGTCCTCACGAAAATTTTCAGTGTCAACCGATGTACCAAAATTTCTATAATGCTTCCAGTTATGACTAATTTCAACCCCTACAGTTACCCGTTATTCATCATCCTCAAGAGACAAGTAAAGAAATTTTGCATGCTCGAGACGAATTAATGGAAGCTATACAAGCCTTTTTAAAGGAGTATGATCATATACCTCCTAATGAAAAGTGCATGGCTTTATTGCTAGCTGAGGAGAGATTTCTCAAAATTAAGCAAGCTATAAGAGAAGAGCAAAAGACAGAACAAACCTAAATTTTAAGCAAGAATTGCTTCTCTCAAAACACACATGAAGTATTTTGCATAAATCCTATTAAAGAATATCACAAGAGAAGAAGTCAAGCGCAAGCAGCTTCAAGGTTTTATGTCCGGCGCGTATCCATATTTGAGGAATTTTTCTATGATTGACGATGAAGAAGCTTAGAGACAACTTTTTGAAGGGGACGTTTGCACCTTCTAAGCGCAATTTATCTCGTATGCACCTTTTGGAGTAATGCCAAAGGTTTTATTGGTAGCTTGGGAGAGATTTGGCGAAATTAAGGATGCTTTGACGGACGATCAATATCAACAAGAGGATATTCAAGAATTGATGAGTGAACTCCTTGAAGATGTGCGAAATATTAATGAAGAGCTATCTGAATATATTAATTGTCCAAGTTGGAATTGTCCTACCTTTTACGATTATAATGACGACGAGGATGATTCTATTCCTTTGAGAGATATTATTGCTCGATATTCTCCGTCTGTTGCTATCACATCTTCTCCTCCCATTTTACCGACTAGAGATGCCAAGGACTCTTTCATAATGGGGGACGAGCATCTTGACACTATTCCTAGTGTTGAGAGCCTTGTCCCAATCCTAAGTGAGTTCGAGGGTATTTCCGACGATACGTGTGATGTACCCATTGGTGAAGATTCTTCTACTTTTGATGCTTTGAGCGATCATTCTGAGATTTTATCCGATTCCAATGATGATGGTACTTTGAGTGATGATGATGATTTTGAGGATGGTTCGTGGACAAGTATATATATATATAACAACTCAAATGCAAATCTCAACCGAATGCCCTTAACCAAGGGAAAAGGTCAAAAGCTACACAAAGAGATTAAATATATAAGAATCAAATCAATAATAAAAAGATT
>BQNB010159829.1:0-14870 GCA_026074375.1 Tanacetum coccineum | reverse complement strand
TCTTGTGCTATTGATCCATAAAAGTAACGCCCTCGGATATTCAACATTCCGCTGCGTGCTCAGATTTGAGGGTGTTACAGTATTAACATCATTAGTACTGCTAGTACTTAGAGCAGTCATAAAGGCCAAGTTTTGAGTACACTACTTGCATCAACAGATTTCTTTACCTTTTGTTCAACAATTTTGAAGTTGTTGTACAAATCATCAATGCTCATTGTTTCAATTTCAGGCTTATTCATCCAGACAACTACATGAGTGTTCCACTCAAGAGGCAAGCTGCTCAAAAATTTTGAATTTAAGTCTTCTTGAGCGATGACTACACCCAAAAATGCTGACTATCTTCTGAAGCCTGTTAAAGATAGAGTCAAGAGACTCTGCACTTAATGCACTGAAATTTTCATATTGCTGCTTCAAAAGTGTCTTCTAGGTTTTCTTAGTAGCTTCATAACCTCCAAATAGTGTTTCAATTGTAGTAAACATTGTTTTAGCATCAGGGTACTGACTGAATGTAAGTTGATGTTCATTGGGAAGAGCCATGAGTAGCAAGCTTCTGGCCTTCACATCATTCTTCTTATTTGTCTTTTCTTCAGCAGTTACAGGTATAGACATCTTTGTAACTGAAGTACCATTCTCTTGTGCTGTTTGTGGTACAAACACCCATGAGTTACCATTCTCTATGACCTCCCATAGAGCATAGTCTTGTATCTGAAAGTACTGCTTAATTCTTATCACCCACATCTCATACTCACCCAGTTTAAGTATGGGTAGCTTAGTAGTAGTATTACTATGTGTAGATTCAAATTCCATGTCTTCTAGATCAAAGTTTCTCAAAGCAAAGCTCTGATACCACTTGTTGATCCCAATCCTTGATAGATTCCTTAGCTTGTCTAAGGTTAAATTACCTTGGATAAATCTAAAATAACTTGTTGTAGGAAACTTTGTATGTAACTAATGTTATGCGGAATCTACACCTTATTTCTAGAGTATAGAGAATAGTATCTAGTAATTGGGAAGACCTCAATGATATAACCAATCGCTCAATATTATTAGATTAATATTACGAGTATCTTCACTTGTACTTGGGTTTAATACTTTGAGCTTTTCTAAATCGGATCTACTTGTCATACTATAGAAAACTTGTATCTAACTTAATGCCCTAGTGCATCCTTTTCATAGACTAAGGAGTCTAGTTGACTTAATACATTGACAAAAGGTAAACACTACAATTTTAGATTATTCTGATACAAAATCTATTCTAGTAATTATCTGTTATAAATCTGTATCTCCATGTATTCCTTTTATCTTTACGCGTTATTTTTTCTATCTGGCAAGTAGCTATTCTTCAATCAGTTGTAATCCAAGCTGCGTAAAACTTTTGGTACCCTAGCAGCACTGAGCAAAGGCCAGACTCTAAGAATTATCTTGAGTCTTTAGTAGTCCCTACAATTGTTCTTATATTCCGTTATGCTTCATTATGTTATTTTGTATAAAAAATCCTAGTGGGCTTAAATGGATCTCACAATTGGTAACAGAGCTTGTGGTTCTCTTGATCTTGCGATCTCAAGGTTTTATTGGTTTTAGGGTTTTGAAGTTTCTGTTTTTCGGTGTTCATAGTTAAATTCGGTAAAGTTAGGGTTTTGTATAAACCCTAATTCGGTAAAAACAGAATCTATAATAAATTCGATAAAAGAAGATTGGATCTTTAATATGCTTGATGGTATAAAGACCCTAAAGCTTGTGTTTAAAATGCTATTCATTAAAGGAAGGTTACATGATTCGGTTTTTCTTTCGTTCTTATTTAGGTACAACAAACAAAAACCCTAATTATTATTTTTCAGTCACAATGGTTTCAGATTCGGTTAGGGTATATATATGATTATATCTGCTGTTGATCTTTAAAGGGTTACTTGTGTTCAATTCTTCATGGAGCAGACGCAACAAGATTTGAAGACACAAGGTATTGGTGATCGTTTCTTGATAAAAGAAGATGCAGCAGAATGTCGACTTAAAAAAAGGTTTCAAGGGTTCTTTGGCAATCGTTTTTTGGAAAGATTGCAGAATTGGGCTAACACTTAATAACAATGACATAGCAATGAAGGAGCAAGCCAATCAGGAACAAATCCTTGACATGATGAGCGACACGAAGAAGTACAAATAGCAGGTTTTGGATTCAAGTAGTTATGATTCTTCAAAGTTGTTCATGATCTGATGGTACGAATGGAAGTGTGGTTAGAAGTAACAAATGAATTCAATGAAACTAGGGTTTTAAAAAACCCTAATTCAGTAAGAAAGTAGAGTTTTTGTTACCGTTTCTACAATTATTTTAACAGGTGGTCGACATCAAAAGGTTTAGATCCAGGAGAAGAAGGTTGATGTTTTCGTGTTATATAGCAGGATCTTGATAGAAGGAAAAGATGTGGTTTCATGGTTATGAGCATATCGTGGTTAGCAGTTACAACCATTATAGGGTTTATAGAAGGTTTGTACTGCTTGGTATTCGTGTTTGATGAAGCAGGATGTGATTATGATCCGTAAGTTTTGGAATGAGATATGTTTTGATGTGAAATCCCTTATTTTTAGGATTTATATTATGGTTCTAAAAATAACTACCTGCTGATTGGACGAGGTTTTGGTTAATATTGCTCATACATAACTTCATGTTGTTGGTTCCTGGAAAGTTTAGTATTGCTGCCTTAAAATTTTATATTGCTGGCTGTTATAAGGATATGATTGTGTATTGGATATAGAAGTGGGCCAGTAGATAATTCAAGTGTGTTTGGGCTTTAAGGTAATATTACAACAGTTAGTATTATTCAAAGTTAATACTGTTCAAACAAAGTATTAGTGCTGTTTTCTATGATTTTAATAATGTTCGAGGGTTTTAAAGCTGCTCAAGTATGTTAGTACTGCTTTCTTTGTCTTGAGAAGATTTTAAGACTGCTAGTGTTTCGTCAGAGTAAAGCTGTTATACTGTTTAGTTTGTTTTTACTTGATATCGGACAGTATATGATTTTTGTTCTCGCACACAACAGAGATGGACAACACACACAGGAAATAAGGTTTTTGGGTTTTTATTTTACATGTTCTTAAATGTTTAAATGCTCGTATTTTTGGATCAATTGGATTAACTGATTACGAAGAAGATTATTTATCACTTATTTGACGGTGAAGTGGAATTATTTGGGTTTATATTTTATCATATCTTAAAGTGGGTGTTACACTTTGAAGATAACTTGTTCGTGCTTAGAAACGATGTGACGAAGACTTGTCAAAATATGAGCATAGAATAGGTGTGATTATCGTGTAGATTTCTCATATGGTGCTCAATTATGCTCACATTTGCTAATCATTGGTCTGGTGTTCTAAAAGATGTAGGTTTTTTGTCAAGAGGTTGCGATCTACGTATATTTCAGGATTTTATTTTTAAGTTTGCGGGACGTAGACTAGTTACAAGATAGAAAGCACAAGTTTTTGGGTTTATTCTACTTTCATTCAAGTTCGTTATTACTTAATTTTCTTCATCAGTAAATATTCATAGAGCTTTCAGACTTGAAGATACAAATTGGTTAACATATAGGTTTCAGGGGATGCGTATTGTTAAAATCGTTTAATATACATTTTACATGCAACACTTATAGGGGAAAGTGTTTCGTTTACTCACTGGTGATCTGTATTATAATGATAGGTTATGTTTCTAAGTTTACCGTCATTTTTGTATTGTGCGTCTGGAGGGTATTTGAGTATTGGAAGGCTAGATTAGTAGTTGTGGTATATGGTTTGTAGCTGTTTTGATCCAAGTTGCATATCTATAGAAGACCCCTATTTGATAATTACAAAAAGGGGAAGAAGATTACAAGTTTATTGATTTGCAGCTTATTATATGTGGTGGCATGATACAAGGATATATAATTATGGGGAAGGTTTGTTTCATTCAGGCGAGAGGATTACATTCTCAACTTAAGGGTAGCTTTGCTTTTGATAAGTTTGTACAGACTTTGTTTGTTTTGTCATCATCAAATAGGGGAAGATTATTGGGATTCTTGATTTGATGAGACAAAGTAAATAAAAGAATGAAACAAAAGGACTAAAAACGTCATTAAAGAATTCTACAAGCTGGTGGAGAATATGTAGATTCTGGAAGATCTCCTTAAGAAGAAAAAGATATAATAGAAGTTATTCTCTAAATATTTAAAAGATAGACCTTGTCTATATGTTTATATTTCTTTGTAAGTCTTGATCTCTTCCCTTTATTAAAGAGATCATTGGACAAATAGTTTTGTGTGCACAGAAAATATGTAGACGCCTTATAAAGGTGTGTGTGTGAGTTCTAGGTGTGAGTTCTCTAAATAGATGCCTAGAAGTTGTGTGTAGCCCCAAGGATCTTTGATCCCTGTTAGATTGTAACCGTTCTATGGATGATCATTAGAATTGGAGCTTGATGGAAACGTATGGTAATATAAAACTTTACTTTAAATAACCATTCGATTGTGTTCATTATATACGCTGCCTTGTATCTATATTATTTGTTATTTTTGTTATCTTAGATATAAAGTTCTACCATTCTTGAGATTAAAGATTTCACACCCAGTGTTGCAATGCACGACCTCTCCCAGCCTTGGGGTTTCCAAAAGAAACTTGTCTCATTTTTCACGGAGATACACATGTTATCTATTGACATCTAACTCCGAGATTGTTGATATTGAATAGGAGGCAGTTTGCTCCAGCCTCCGATTACTAAAACCAAAGTGCACAAATCGAGTCTAGAGCCAGAAGAGATCAAATTATAAATCTCATTAGGACACAATGTGGAATATAAACTTGTTGAACACCTTAAGTTCACAAGTTGTAACAAAGAGTCCTACGCATTATCCTTAAGATCTTGCCAGAACATCCGAGTGATACTTAAGTATTCACAGTGAAGATGGAAATCTTGTTTGAGCCAACATCAAACAAGCTCTTGGTAGGTGACTTTCAAGATTATATATGAATCAAGCTTGTGTCAACTGGAAAGAAACGATGGTGCGATTCTATGTGAATCAAACTTGTTCTAGTAAAATGAATTGATGACTTAATCAGAAAGATAGTAACTATCTGATTCACTCTGACCGTGTTGTCTTGCTTTGAGTCGTTTCGGTAATGAGATACTAGCAAGCATGGTGAATCTAATACTTCTGTGTTAGGAAGATCCTAAAGCTTTTAGCTGGAAAACCCTGTCAAGGAGATTCTTTGAATCTACTGATCAAGGTATAGTATTTATATTAAAACGTTAAACGGAGGTTTAATTCAAACTAATACATAATATTACAAATCCCTAAACTCATCTATTCTTTATAACAAATTATTATATCATGATTAGACTCGTACTGTTAATCACATCCTATACCCGCACAGTCGGTATTCATACACACCTGCTATACTCAAGGCTTTCAAAGTCAATCGTTCACATCCAAGACGATGAGTCGAACTTCCCGCACCATCAACGAGCCTCCAAAGATCCAATAAAGAATCGTTCTTTTGGGAAGTTTGTTAGACTTATGAATCATATATGTCAAACCAATAATGTACAAGTATGATCTGCTTGGTCAAGAGCACAAGATGATCGAGAACGTCAATCAAGCTGATTCACGTCAAGGAGTTTATGCAAGATAAAGATCTCAAGGAACTCAAAGTCAAAATATAAAGGAAGCTCACAAGATACGAGGCATGAATGAACAAAGCCATTACATCACACAAGACCCAGAGCGTCACTCTCTATGCAAGTCAAGATCAAACATCATATCATTCAACGTTGAGGAGATAAAAGAAGACCTTCAACATTAGGGGGATTGTTAGTCCTAATTTGTATTATAGTCAATACAAGAATGTTTTGGCTCTTATTAAGTTCAATTAGGTCTTGTAATGTAATGGTTAGTCGGGTATTATAACGGTCTTGTAATTGTAAAACTAATATTGTCCTGTATCGGGCTCAAAGCCCAAGTTAAAACCAAGCTGGCCTACTAAGTAAGGCCCATGTGCCAAACTTTTTAAATGTGCTATAGGGTATAAAAGAAACCCTCTCCACACATGGAAAGGGTGTTGGTTTCCATTTTTCTCACATTTCATGTATGTGTAACCTCCCACCTCTACTTTCTCTCTCTAATAAATCTTCTATTTTTCCTTTCTCTCTTTCTAGCTTATTACTTATTTGGTATCGCTTATTGGTTGTGATATGGGATAAGTCTTGGGATAACAAACTGGATCTAGTGATACGGACCAAGTAAATCTAGAGTCTGGGATAGCTCTCCATATAGTAATCTATACATCTAGAATCATATGATCATAAATATTGTCCTTCTAAATCTGTGTCTAGGATACGCTTCGGGCTTAACTAGTTAATTGGATATTGCCAATGGTTTATTGATCGTGTTGACTAGAAGGTAAACCTAGATAATTCAACAAATAACATTCTGATTCCATTGGATAGTTGGACAAGTGGACTACTAGTGTATAAATCACCATTAAGCGGTAAGTGGGTAAAGTCTCTATGAGCTAGGGTTTAACAAGATCACCATTTCTTTAATCCCTAAGATAGATTATAATCAACAAATAAGGATGCTTTATGCGGATGCTTTAATTGTGACAGAATTAATGTGTCTAGGTCTTAGGATGATGTAACGCCTAAGTCTTAAGAATGATATACCGCATCGAAAGAAGAAATCATTACGCTTAATAAACAAACCAACTTTCTAATCAGATTAATAATGGTTAATACAGTTTTCTTATATTTGGCTTGATCGCTATTTTATCTTTTGTTAATTTGCTTATGTGGGTTAAAGTGCCTTGAATTGATTATAGTCACCAACTAAATTGTTGCCAGTCTCTCAGGCTAAAAACCCCCTTTTTCCCGTTAGATTAGGTTAGGACTGAGCATAGGTTTTGATTAGATAGAATTAACATATATTAGGATAAACCAAGTTATTAAGTTAAATGATTGATTGATACCTCGCTTCAAGTAAAAGTCGTATCCGACACCCTACTTACCACGAAACTACTACCGATCGGGTACACTGCCCGTTAAAGTGTTGTTTTTGGTTTAGTCGGCAAAATATAAATTTAAAACTTGAATCAATAAATTAAATTATACACCACACATCGCACTACATCAAGTTTTTGGCGTCGTTGCTGGGGATGTGATAAAATTAATCTTGATTTTTATTTGATATTTTGGTTTTTAACATTAGATTAGATCTAACCCTTAGAATTAGTGTAATTTAGATTAGTGTATATTCTTGTATATTCTGTAAATTTTGAATATTTGTCTTTAATTGTTTGCTTATATGTGTGTTTAATTGTTTGTGTATTTAATTGTTTTTCTTAATACACTGTTCTGGTCGATAGTTGAATACGGCGTATCCACTTCCATCGGATACGGCGTATCTAACTTTCTGTCCAATACAGCGTATTCATTCAAATGATTAATACTGCGTATCCACTTCCATCTGATACGGTGTATCGATCATCTAGAACAGAAACAGAAATCTTGGTTTTCTTATTTGATTTTCGTGCAAAAAAAAATTCTATTTTTCTTCAGAGCAAATCCTGCTGATATTTTTACCCTTGTTACAGGAAGAACTTATCAGAGCTAGTTGATTAAAGAAGAAACTACAAGAAGTCATGGCTAAACCAATTTTATCTGATAACATGGAAAAAGCTCCAACTAAATCAAATCTTTCTATCACCAGTAACCACATAAACATTGAACTCAGCAAGGAATTTTTGGTGGAATTAAGAAAGAACATATATCAAGGAACGTACAATGAAGACGTGGTGGATCACATTGCTAAGGTACTTAAAATGGTTGATTTGATCTAGGTTCCTTGTATGGATTCCCATCAACTACGAATGAAAGTATTTCCTCTCTCGTTGGCCGATGATGTTAAAGAATGGTGGATTAGTAAGGGAGATGGAAAAATCACCACTTGGGAGGAACTTGTTGAGAAATTCTTCTGTAGATTCTATCCTGAATCGTACGATGGAGAAGATGAAATGTTGGAAGAAGGAGAGAACTAGGGGATTGATCCACTTGAATTCTTATCAAACGTAAACACATCATTCAAACACCATAAGAAAGTGGATGGAAGGACTCAAAAGGTGATATTTCACTCATGGATGAATGGAAATTGGAATAAGAGATATGTGGATAATAGTATTTCGAGAAATAATGAATGGAAGGAATCTAAATATGAAAACCCATCCAACACTGCTACGGATTCGTTCTTCAAAGCCTATGACGTACGTGATATTGAAAAAAAGAGTAGACATGGGCAAATGAAGCGTAAAGACAACGATAAAGATGATAAGCGACCTCACAAAAAGATTTGCAAAAACCGAGAAATTTAAAGCTATAAAGTATTCACTAGGACCTAATGAAGAATACCTAGCTATAAGAATATGTGAATACGATATAGGGGAAAGAAATGAAGATAGTGTGTCCCAGATCTACTAAGAAATTTTTCAGAAAAAAGACGACGGGTGGAAGATTACACGCATGGAATAGTGAAGAGAAGCTGAAAACAAGTCTAACTTAAAGACTTTGCTTAGTAAACAAGAAGTGGCTTCTACGGGGTGACAAACTGGATTGGATTGTTATTTAATTTTATCGAGTCTGTCTTCCCAGACATCAATACGGCGTATCCGCTCCATACCATACGGCGTATTGATTGTCTGGACGTTATTAGTCTTTATTTTTTATTGCACTTTAAAAACATTATTGTCAGTTCTGGTAATACGGCGTATTCATTAACTTGATACATCGTATCCACCAGACTGACTCGTATTTAGTTTGTTTAGTTTAGTTTAAATTAACCGTAGATGCCAAGATAGGAATGCACGTTTTTCCTATTTTACACAGGACCTCGTGAAAGAATATCGACGAATATTGGTGGAGAATTTACAAATCTGGAGATTTTGAAGTGTTGGAGTCTTTGAAACCTAAAGATGGTGTTCAACACACGAAATTCTTGCTCTATAAACGCAAATTGGAGTATCTTGACGATACTAATATCAAGGGGGTCTTGTCATTTCTTAATTCTTTTTTAATTTCCCTGTATTTTTTAATGTTTTATCTATACAACGATGACGTTGTATTTTCTTGTGGGGGTGGGTGGATGTAGATTAACATGTTTACTTGTCTTATTTTTTCACATTAAAATGATTAAAATGCTTAAATTATGCTCAAATTTTAAAAAAAAATCAAGCATACTTTTGTGAAAATTACTTGATACAAAACCCGCACACAATAACCCTTATTAGATATTGTGAGAATTTAGCCTATCCATTTCCAAATGTTTACCTAAATTCCACAAAATATGAGTGTGTCGGTGCTTATAGTGGACTTATAAAATTGGCTCATTGGTATAGCTATTCGAGACCACATATAATGAGTATTATGGATTTAATTGGATGTTTTTAATTTGTTTTAACATTCGGTAAATTTTTAGGATTTACACCAAAGAAAGCCTATCAATTGTTGTTTATTAAACTAACTACACGGTTTAGGTTAACCTTCAGTTTTAACCTTTTTCACTCTTATCTTTTAGAGTGAAGATCCACTATAACACACCCGTTGAGCTAATCCTTAGGATTTACATAAAATTATTTGTTACGTTACACCTTTAACCATTAACACTACCCTGTCTTAGTTAAGTTTAATTGAAGTTGCTAGTTGTTTTATAGTGTAAAGTTTGTATTTTCCGAGTCTTGTGTCATTTTCTATCTTTGGCACGGTTGGAAATTTGTACATTGCAAATGAGAATGTATATTTTAGTCAAAACTCATGTGATTTACTACCATCACAATTAATGGTGAGTCCGAAAAAAAAGAATAAGTAGGAAAACTATCGAAGAATTATACGAATTATTATGATTGTAAAGATGGTGAAACTACTCCGAGTTTCGTATATAGTTAGTTTGAAAAAAAAGAGAAAAAAAAATGAGAAAAAATTGCAACAAAAAAAAGAAAAGGAAAGTTTGGTAGATATGTTTCAGATAAAGCAAGACCGATGGAATAAACACGAAAGGATCGATTATTCGTTTGGTATACGCAATATAAATCAAACAAAGTAGAGTATTGTACAAAGTGGAAGACATCGCCATTTACCTTGTAGAGTATGTAAAGTTTGGGATGATTGGGAAGTTGACCGTTACGGGAACGCCAACTTAGGTTGTTGTTTTTTATCTATGATCAAGACATTGTAAATAGCCGTGTCTTTATCATGGTAACATTCAGGAAAAAGTGTCTAGCAACTTGTATCTTAGTCTTAATCTATTTGTTTCGTGATTTTTATTTAACAACAATTTACTTCCCTCTCACCTGATGATTAGCCGATGGTTTTACGTGAATGAGGACTTGTTCGAGCATGCATGATTATTCTGTCGTTACGGCCATGTATGCATGTCTTAGCTGCCTCGTTGGTTTACGACTTTTGGTGAAAGTTAGAAGGTTCCTACCCTATATCATTCTTCATCCTAGCCGTTGGTTAAATTAGAATGAGGATGTGATCGAACACACATTGCATTCCGTCGCATACGGCCATGTATGTGTACTTCAGCTGCCTTGTTGGAGTGGTACTTCTGGTGAAAGATTGTAGAATGATCAACCGTAAGCCTTTCTATATGAAAACCCATATTTACTTTTATAAACTTGTTACTCCTTGGCTTTAGTGGTGGAGATGTGTATCCTTGCCATATAAGCTTTTTGGATAGAGTACTCGTCACGGATTCGACAATTAAAACGATTTAGTTGTTGGGATTAAAAGTCTTCTTGTTGTTGTTTGGATTACTGTTGCTCATGTTTGTGTTAATGCTGCTCTGCTGGAGTTAGTTAATGCTCAAAAGGACTTCAAAGGAAAAATATGTAAGGTGTTCATTAATGCTAGTACAAAGTTAAGATATGCTCAGCTGATGTTATGTTGTAGCTAAAATATGCTTGAAGTTACTACTGCTTGTGAATATCAATGTTATGCTGCTAGTTAGTACTGCTTATATGATATGTATTAGTTGTTTATAGAAAATATTTTATATACTTAGGGAAGTATTGTAAGCCGACTAGGACTCCTTGATGTATAAAAGGAGGTCCTATGGCATAGAGTTTGATGTACCAACATCAGAACCAAAACCAAAAATCAATCTAAGTCGTATAAATTCTTGCTCAAGGTCTTTTGTAACTCTAAGACTTTGAGAGTTTTGGTATTATTATCATTAATAATGTTGGAGGCTTATTTGTTGGAATTGTTGTTCATTGAATTACTGTTTCATTGATAATTTTATAATTTTAAAGATTAGATTTGCCATAATATTTAATTACAGTCAAACAAGTTTCTACTATAGTTGTATTAGATTTATCTTATATAACTAAACCTTAAATGAGATTAAGGAATTCGATCTATTGAAGTGGGATCAACAAGTGGTATCAGAGCTTGTTAAGAAGCTTTAAAAGATAAGAACCTGTTTTTATACACAAGATCTTTTTTAAAAAGGTATAGATTAAGATTCTGCACACATGGTGGCTGCATCCAAAGTTTCCCTCATGCTGAATAAGAAGAACCTGTTTTTGCTAAAGGATATGGATTAAGATTCTACACATATCGTGGCTGCATCCAAAGTTCACATGCTCAAACCTAGTGAGTATGAGATCTGGAGGATGAGGATTGAACAATATATCCAGATGATCGACTATGCACTGTGGGAAGTCATAGAGAATGGTGCAACCTTGCCAAAAATAACAATTGTGGAAGGCTTAAAGAAAAGGCATTCCCAATGAACATCAGTTAAAGTTTAACTCTATAAAGAATGCTAAGAAGTTGCTGGAAGCTGTTAAAAAGAGATTTGGTGGGAATGCAGCTACAAGAAAGACTCAAAGGAATCTCTTAAAGCAGCAATATGAAAACTTCACCGCTCCAAGCTTAGAGATGCTTGATCAAATTTTTGATAGGCTTCAAAAGCTTATGAGTCCGTTGGAGCTTTTGGATGAAAAGCTTTCACAAGAAGATGTTAATCAAAAGTTATTAAGAAGTTTGTCACCTTAATGGAACACACATGCTGTTGTGTGGAGGAATAAAGCTAATTTGGATACAATGAGCATGGATGATCTCTACAACAACCTCAAGGTGTATGAACCATAAGTTAAAGGGATGTCTAGCTAAAGTTCAAGTACACAAAACATGGCTTTTGTGTCCTCTTTAAATAACAACACTAGCAGCACTAATGGAGCAGTTAATACTGCTCATGAAGTTTCTACTACTAGCACTCAAGTTAATGATACTTACTCTACAAATATTGATAACTTGAGTGATGATGTTATTTGTTCATTCTTTGCTAGTCAACCAAATAGTCCTTAACTTGCACATGAGGACTTGCAACAAATCCATCCTGATGACAAAGAAGAGATGTATTTGAGATGGCAAATGGCCATGTTGACCATGAGGGCTAGAAGGTTTTTAAAGAACACAGAAAGGAAGCTTACTGTTAATGGCAATGAGACTATTAGTTTTGATAAGTCCAAGGTGGAGTATTACAACTGCCACAAGAGTGGACATTTTGCTAGGGAGTGCAGAGCTTCAAGAAATCAAGATAACAAAAAGGAAGTCTCAAGAAGGAGTGTGCTTGTGGAAACATCTACTTCTACAGCTTTTGTGTCATGTGATGGTCTTGGTGGATATGACTGGAGTGATCAGGCAGAGGAAGGGCCTAATTATGCACTCATGGCTTACTCATCTTCAAGTTCTGACTCAGAGGTATCCAATGATTCAAATTGTTTAAAATCTTGTATGGAAACTGTTAAATTACTTAAATCTCAAAATGATCAACTATTAAGAGATTTAGAGAAATCTAGTTTAAATGTTTTAGGTTACAACAACAGGAGAGATTAGAATCAGTGAAAAAAACTTAAATTTTATAAAAAGAATGAGTCTGTTTATGTAGAAAAAATTAATGGCTTAAAATGGGATATTCAAGTAGGAGAAATAACTATTAGTGAGCTTAGGAAGAAGCTTGAAAAACTTCAAAAAGAAAAAGATAGCATTCAATTTAATGTAGATAAATTTGAAAATGCATCTAAAAGTTTAGACAAGCTCATAGAGTGTCAGATAGTTGACAATTGCAAGAAAGGTATTTAGGCTAGTGAAAAATATAATGCAGTCTCCCTCTCCAACACAGGAAATTTCATGCCTCCAACACCTGATTTGTCTTTTACTGGTTTAGATGAGTTTGTTAATAAGCCTGTAGTTGAAAATAGAAAGTCTGATGAAGAAGTGTCTAAGATAGTTAGGAAGAATGATGATGCCCCAATTATTGAAGAATGGGTGTCAGATAGTGAGGAAGAAAATGTGTCTCAGCCTAAAACTGAGAAGAAAACAGTTAAGCCTAGTATTGCTAAGATAGAGTTTGTCAAACCTAAGCAACAAGAGAAAACTGCTAGGAAAACTATTAAACAAGCTGAGAAACATAGGCAAAACACTCACAGTCCAAGAGGCAATCAAAGAAATTGGAACAATATGATGTCTCAAAGACTAGGAAGCAATTTTGAGATGTTTAATAAGGCATGTTATGTGTGTGCAATTACCATCAAAAACAATTTCAAAATAAAAGGATGGTAAAACCTGTTTGGAATAATGCTCAAAGGGTGAATCATCAAAATCTTGCTATGAAGTCTGGCTTAGTATCTATTAATACTTGCTAGACAAAATATTTCAAAAACAGCAGTATTGGTTAATACTGCTAGACAAGTTAATGCTACTCACTCAAAAACAACAGTGAATGCTGCTAGACCAATGTCAAATCTTTCTAAAATAACACATTCAACTGTTAAGAGGCCCGTTCACAAGAATACAACATTTAAAATAGTAATTTTAATCAGAGGGTTAATACTATTAAGGATAAAAATGTTAATGCTGCTAGGCCAAAAACAGTAGTTAATACTGCTAGGCCCAAAGCAGTAGTTAATGTTATTCAGGGAAATAATGTTAATGTTGTTAAGGCCTCAGCTTGTTGGGTTTAGAAACCAAAGACTAAAGTTTTAGACCATGTTTCTAAACATAACAGCGCATCAACCATCTTAAAAAGGTTTGATTATATTGATGCACAAGGCATATCCAAGTCAGTGATGGCTTGGGTCCCCAAAATAAACTGATTTTCTTATCTGATGTGCAGGGCAATCTACAAATAGATTTACAGGATAAAGGAGTAATTGATAGTGGATGCTCAAGGCACATGATAGGGAACATGTCCTATCTTACAGACTATGAAGAGATATATAGAGGATATGTTGCTTTTGAAGAGAACCCCAAAGGAAGGAAAATCATAGGAAAATGGACTATTAAAACTGGTAATCTAGATTTTGAAAATGTGTATTTTGTGAAAGAGTTAAAGTTTAATCTCTTTGGTGTCTCATAAATGTGTGATAAAAAGAATAGTTTTCTTTTTAATGACACTGAATGTATTGTGTTATCTCCAAACTTTAAGTTAATTGATGAAAGTCAAGTTTTACTTAGAGTTCCTAGAAAGAACAATATGTATAGTGTTAATTTAAATAACATAGTTCCTAAAAGATGTTTGACTTGCCTTTTTACAAAAGCCACATCTGATGAATCTAAACTATGGCATAAAAGGCTAGGTCACTTAAATTTTAAAACCATGAATAAACTGGTTAAGGGAAATCTTGTAAGAGGTTTACCTTCCAAACTTTTTGAAAATAATCAAACCTGTGTTGCTTGTCAAAAGGGAAAGCAACACAAAGCCTCTTGTAAGTCCAAAACAGAGAACTCAATCAGTCTGCCTTTACATTTGTTGCATATGTGTTTGTTTGGACCAACATTTGTAAAAAGCCTTATGAAG